>CM050168.1:128308704-128596204 GCA_027410445.1 Discoglossus pictus
CCATGAGTGACGGGGTTAATTAAGTGCTTAAGGGGGTCTGTTTTGACCCCGATGAGTGACTGGGTTATTTATTGTCTTATGGGGGTCTGTATTGACCCCCATGAGAGACAGGGTTATTTAAGTGCTTATGCGGGTCTGTAGTGGCCCCCATGCGTGACATTGTTAATTAAGTACTTATGGGGGTCTATATTGCCCCTCATAAGTGACAGGGATAATTAAGTGCTTACGGGGGTCTGTATTGACCCCCATGAGTGACAGGGTTAATTAAGTGCTTATGGGGGTCTGTATTGACCCCCATGCGTGACAGGGTTAATTAGGGATTTATGGGGTCTGTATTTACCCCCATGAGTGAGGGGGTTAATTAAGTACTTATGGGGGTTTGTATTGACCCCCATGAGAGACAGGGTTAATTAAGTGCTTATGGGGGTCTGTATTGACCTCATGCGGGACAGGGTTAATTCAGGGTTTATGGGGGTCTGGATTGACCCCCATGAGTGACTGGGTTAATTAAGTGCTTATGGGGGTCTGTATTGGCCCCCATGAGTGACAGGGTTAATTAATGTATTATGGGAGCTGTATTGACCCCCATGAGTGACTTGGTTAATTAGGAATATATGGGTGTCTGTATTGACCCCCATGAGTGACGGGGTTAATTAAGTGCTTATGGGGGTCTGTATTGACCCCAATCAGACAGGGTTAATTAAGTGCTTATGGGGGTCTGTATTGACCCCCATGAGTGACATTGTTAATTAGGAGTTTATGGGGGTCTGTATTGACCCCCCTGGGTGAGGGGGTTAATTAAGTGCTTATTGGGGTCTGTATTGGCCCCCATGAGTGACAGGGTTAATTAAAGTATTATGGGAGCTGTATTGACCCTCATGAGTGACAGGGTTAATTAGGAATTTATGGGTGTCTGTAATGACCCTAATGAGTGACGGGGTTAATTAAGTGCTTATGGGGGTCTGTATTGACCCCAATCAGACAGGGTTAATTAAGTGCTTATGGGGGTCTGTATTGACCCCCATGAGTGACATTGTTAATTAGGAGTTTATGGGGGTCTGTATTGACCCCCCTGGGTGAGGGGGTTAATTAAGTGCTTATTGGGGTCTGTATTGGCCCCCATGAGTGACAGGGTTAATTAAAGTATTATGGGAGCTGTATTGACCCTCATGAGTGACAGGGTTAATTAGGAATTTATGGGTGTCTGTAATGACCCTAATGAGTGACAGGGTTAATTAAGTGCTTATGGGGGTCTGTATTGACCCCAATCAGACAGGTTTAATTAAGTGCTTCTGGGGGTCTGTATTGACCACCATGCGTGACAGGGTTAATTAAGGGTTTATGGGGGATCTGTATTGACCCCCATGAATGTCAGTGTTAATTAGGGGTTTATGGGGTTATTTATTGACCCCCATGAGTGAGGCGGTTAATTAAGTACGTATGGGGGTCTGTATTGATCCCCATGCGGAACAGGGTTAATTAAGTGCTTATGGGTGTCTGTATTGACCACCGTGAGTGACAGGGTTAATTAAGTGCATATGGGGTCTGTATTGACACCCACGAGTGACAGGGTTAATGAAGGGCTTATGGGGGTCTGTATTGACCCCCACGAGTGACAGGGTTAATTAGGGGTTTATGGGGGTCTGTATTGACCCCCATGAGTAACAGGGTTAATTAGGGGTTGATGGGGCCCCATGAGTGATAGGGTTATTTTTTTTTTTATTATGGGTACTTTAAGGACCTTTAATTTATAAATGTTATTGCAGCGGGAGTCTTTGATCTTGCGCGATTGAAGACCCCCACTGCGAGAGTTAATGTGGGGTTAATGCGGGTTACCGAGCTTATCTCGGATCCCTTCAAGGGTTAATTAAGGGTTTATGGGGGTCTGGATTGACCCCCATGAGTGACAGGGTTATTTAGGGGCTGATGGGGCTCTGTATAGAGCCCCATGAGTGATAGGGTTATTTTTTAATTTATTACGGGTCCTTTAAGGACCTTTACGGTCCTTTCAGGACCCGTAAGGCGGGAATTTTGAATTTTGATTGCAGCGGGAACTCCTATTGCAAGGGTTAATGTGGGGTTAATGCGGGTTTCCAAGCTTATCTCGGACCCCTTCTTGGATAAGTTGTACGTGGCTGGGCGGTCCGGCTTCGTGGAGCCTCGTTTTCATTTTTTTCGCTGTGCATTTATTTTCTCGCTAAGCCGTTTTTCGAGTGCCGAAACAGTGGAATTTGGGGTTAAATATGCGTATAACCTCACTTACAGATGTCATGGCTGTCCCCCCGTGCTGTGGGTGCGTGTTTTTTTATCCTAATTGAGTTTATTAGTGTGTTTTTAGTGTTTTTGTGTTTGCGAGGTTCAGGAGGTTAGTGCGGTGTTTTGCGAGACACAGGGGAGGGAGAGGAGGAGGGGAAGGAGAGGTCTAAGTGCTGTGAGTTTAGAGGTGTGTGGGGTGGTTTGGGGCACAGAAGACTAAGTGCTGCGAGTTTAGAGGAGTGTGGGGTGGTGTTGTTTGAAACTCATGCGCAATAAAGCCTCCACCTTCCGCAAATGCGGCCCCTCGCGAGGGTCTGCATTTGGGGCTCGTGACGATGTCTCATAGTTTGACAACTATTATATGTGATATGTATTAGCCTATTGCATAGTAGCTAGGGTTTATTAGTTTACTGATATAGAATGTGGCACAAATGTGATGTATGTGGATATCCCAAAACCCCAACCATTGAAAACACACTAACACTGTGAAAACAGCATAACAGAGCTTTATTTCATACACAGAGCACAATCAGAAAAGGACAAGACTGTGCATTAATATCATGGGTGTGGTGTGGGCGGTTTTCGGGAAGGCAAGAGGCTTTTGGGGAAAAAGGGGATACCTAAAGGGGGTAATGTCATAGTCCAATAAGCATGATGCACAGCACCCACCAGGATTACTTGTGGTCACTACACTACTGCAACCGGAATCTAAAGAATAAAATGGATCACCAGAAATCACTCCATTTAATTGAAGAAACCATTAATGTGCATAGCACTTACAACCTGTCTATATCTGCTCAAGGAAACAGATGCTTAAACCTCTGGACTGTGTAATCCAATCCAGTTTCACACATACAGTGTGTTTACAAAACAAAAATCTGGTCAAAAGTAAAATAGGCGGAGGAGGATAAAAAAAAAAAACATGCATGTACAGTACAGTGGTAAGTACTGTAACTGTAACAATATACCAACTCACCTGATTCCCATCTGCAAGTATTACTAACTGTTAGCTAGTTCTGAGGAGAACTCATTGGCCATGACCATTAATAATGATGGGTCATCTCACAATAAATGCTTAGCTTCGTCGAGCGTCAGTGATGTTATTTTATTAAATTCCATATTTTGCTCTCCTAATAATAGTTTTCCTAAAATTAGCTCTTTTGCCAAATACATCCCAGTATTTGCAATAAGAGAACAAAAAGTAATGCAAAATCATAAAATTTTAAGCTGCATCTGTTGATAACAATAATGCTATAGAATCATAAGAATTATATATTAACTTTAATAAATAAGATATTATTAGTTATGAAATTAAGCTAAAGTGTGAAAGAGCTTCTCTTGAGAAATATATAACTAAAAATGTAATACATAAGAGGCTCACAATACAATTAATAATAGATTACAATTTTATATTTGTGTTGGATAATTGCTTATGGGAATTGAGGATATGTTTACTTATCTGACTGGTGATATTTACCATATAAACAAGAAATTATTTTTAATTGAGAGACACTATTTAAAAGTTAATCTCAATATATAAACTCAACTAATATTAGAATAAAGTCCTCTCTACCAGTTAATAAAATGAGGAATTGAAATTTTAATATACAAGAAGATTTCAAAATATCACAATTAATTTTAACGCAAATCAGTGGGAAATAATCATGAAAATAATTATTATACAAATATATGGCACAACCATTCTCTTCCCAAAGTGCATGGCAAATTAGAGAACACAAGATAGGAGACTGGGAAAAAACAGGGTTTTAAAAAGGGATATTGGGGGATGAGGTCTGTTCTCAATGAATACCATAAAAAAGGCTTTTAGGTTTTCTCTGTTAACAGCTTTTAATAATGTATGTCTAATCACTAATAGCTGGGTGATTGAGACATACCATACACATAATGTGATTGTTTTCGGGTATGGGGAAAATAAGGTTATTCTAGGGTCTCAGTGTATTACAGTGTATTACATTTTCACCCTGTATATTGTTACCGGTGTTTATGGAATTAAGGGATGTCTATCTAACTTTAGGGAGAGACAAAGGAGGTCAACAAATGGAGCACAATTGTGCTCATCCAGAGAGCTCCATAGCGTCCATCTATGAACCACAAAAGACGAAATACAATTAATCAGAAATATTTTAATAAAACAGTGATGTCTCTAGAAAGAATTATTAATCCAAAATGTTTTCAGTGACCGGCACTAATTAACAGGGGTTTATACATCAAACACTGTGAGCTTCATTAAATTGTCACAATCGCAATTACTGAAGCCCGTAATGTAGCCCGCAAAAGTTACTGCTATTTAATTGGCCACTTCTAGCTACTAACAGTTGATTTGCTGGTTACAGGCTGAAAATTCCTGCGGTTGTCAAAATCGTAACTCCAACCAATCTAAGACTGCAGCTTTCAAGCCCGCAAATAGCTATTAAATTGCTACAATTCCCCAGGGACGCAATTGCAGTCAAACGCACAAATGGCAAATGTAGCCCAGTATATTACGGGTTTTAAATAGGACTCACAAAGGCTTTTTCAAAGACGTAAGAGTGCCGTATCAGCCATTAAAATGACAGTAAACCACTGTTAAACAATACAAAAGCAGGGAAGTTCATCAGATTGTCATGCTCAACATTCCCATTGCCACATTTGTGCCAAAATAAAATATATGCCTTGCTCCTCAAGTGACATTCATCATATAAACATCATATACCAGTGGTTAACAAACATTTCCTCCAGACTCCTCAGACAGGCCAGAATAAATATTTAACCATGTGAACACAGGATCCTGTTGAATACTAATTGCCTCACCCGTGTTCACACACTGTTAAACTGAAAACCTGACCTGTCTGGGGAGCATTGAGGATTAGCTTAGGAAAAACTGTCATATAGAGTGCCAAAAACTGTTGACACAGCATTTAAAGAGATAGAACACTTAGATAAAAGAATGTAAAATCAGTTAACAATGGGAGATATCACCACTTAGTAGTCACAGAGGCACAAAAGAGCAATGAAATATATAAATCAAAATTACATTAATACGTCATGAAACACATTTGAACAAGAAAGGTCATGTTGAGGCCTACCACACCAGTAAAACAAACAGAAAGATATAAACTATAGTAATGCAATCAGATACATTATGAAGAAATAAATAATCTAATATTGTTGTCAGTAACATATCTAGCTTATCCTACATCAAAAAGTGAGTGTGATCAATACATGGAGCAGAACATAAATCGGCTGTAATGGCAGATAAGTCTCAAAAACACAAGTGAGCAGTCCAAACCGGAAATCCACCTGGCTATTAACAGGTGCTGTAATCAACAAGCTGTATAACCCCAGCCCCAACAAGCCATTAGCAGGTCTGAACGATCATGGATTTCCACCATCTCATAGGGATGCAGCAGCATGTGGATACACTGTCCCATCTTAAGGGACATGTGGCATAGTGGAGACCCGAATGCAAACTGTGCGATTCAGTAGCTGAGGAATGGCAGAGAGGAGTGTCTGGGAGTGAATGAGGGTGAGAGTGGTAATGTGATCCATGCTGGTCCAGAACAAAGCCAAGCAACTGAATTCCAACAGGCTATGCACAGTATTATGGTGGTGGATCAGGTAGGGGAGAGAGCTCTAGTGGCTCAGGGACAGGGGGATATAGGAGCACCTGCAGACAGGGAGGATGACATTGATGTGGGTGATTAGCTTTTGGGGAGTCCAAAACAAACTAACCAGGTTGGGGAGGAACTGGGTGGGCTCAACAACAACTGTGTGCCCTTGGAGTGCTGGCTCCGGCATAGCAACAGCCACAGGGGGGTGAGCAGGCCAAGAGACTCTCTCACAGACCAATAGAGCCATCCCAGGGATGACCCAGATGTTAGCCTGTTAGCCGCAATACACTTCCTTGCACCTGGTAGTTTCCAGAACACAGTGAGCATAGTCAGAGGAATGTCTCAGCCAAGCTTCTCAAAGTGTCTAAGCACATTCCTCCGTGCTATTGTTATGAAAGCTACCAGATACATCAGTTTCACCAACACTGTGGAAGAGACCTGGAAGGGGAAATCTGATTTTTATCCATTAGAAGGTGTCCCTAAAGAGCAGAAAGCACTGATCAGATATCGCAAACAGTATCATTCTATCAACGTACAGGTTGTTTGTGATTCAAAAATGTGCATACAAAATGTGTTTGCAGGCTTCCCTGGAAGTGCTCATGATGCCCATATTCTACATCAATCATCTGCTTATCATTTGTTCCAGTCTGGTCAATTTCTATCAGGTTGGGTACTGGGTGAATACCCATAAATAATCACAGGCAAGCATATCTTACTAACATATACATCATGTTTTACTGTATTGCTCAAGTGTTCACATGTGACTAAGGGAGTAACACTACCTGAGCCATAACATCATTGATTGTTGCTGTGCATAACTCTGTGTTATCTGGCCAAAACAGTATGAAGTTCACAACAACATATCCAAAAACTAACACAACATGAATCATTATGTATACTTCCATAGCATCACATTAATATCTACATCTCCCATTTTGTTTCCTCCAGGTGATGCAGGACATGGGTATTTGCAGTGGTTGTTGGCCCCTGTAAACAATCCTCATACACAGAGGAAAGGTACAATATGGCCCATAACACATGCCATAATGTAATTGAGCGCATCTTCGTTGTTCTTGAGATGCGCTTCAGATGCTTACATTCATCTGGTGGGGCTCAACAATATACACCAGACAAGGTTTATCAGATCATCATGGCCTGCTGTTGTCTGCCCAATATAGCAGTACAGGTCAACTGTCTGGGGGACATTGATTAGGCCCTGCTACATTGGGAGAAAGAACCTTTACCTCCCCCTGTTGTGGATTATGTGCAGAGGTCACAACAACGTGCCCGCATCATTCGTGAGTACTTCACACGTAAGTACAAACCTAATAACAACTTACTATAATGTAGCTTGATTATGCATAACTAATACAACTCTTTTCTCTTTCCCCATTGCCATGCAGAACTTTAAACATTCCGCAGTAAAGGAGATATTCCTGATATGATGTATGTCTCATGATGCACTATTGATTAACACAGAATAAACTAGAACATACTACACTATCCGTTAATGGTAAGTATGTACACATTCCCATACACATCATAAGAACTAACAATTCTAAACATCCTGAAAATAGATAAATGGAGTGGATTATATATCTCACAGTGTCAATATATATAGGCCCCACAATCATATTTGAAAATCTCAACACAGTATAGACCATTAAAGTTCACATTGTCTGATCATGCAAATTCACATCCATTATAGGTCAATGCAATTCATATCAATCTGTATGTCAATCAAATATGAGCATAATACCAGCATATATTAAACAACATTATATGTCTTCATGGGATACAAAGATGTGATCACTAATTATTGTTTAAATCAATGGTGAAACTCAAATGATTACAGTGGATTATGTGTGACTCTAATAATCTCATCATATTGCCATTACAGAACTGCTGCCGTTTGTCAACTCATTGTTTAACAACATAGAGAAAGAAAAGCAACATGTGCTGCAACAGAACACCAGCTACTTCAACGTGAACTACATTGTAAGTATTTGCTGAATAACATGTGCATGTATGCTGAAGAAAAACAACATAGCAACACCATTAATGGAGGCCTACCTTTCTTTTTTCAAAAGACATCCCATATGTAATGTGTAAGCGGGCCAAAAACAAAAATATCCACAGCGGAAGTGTTCTTGGGGAACAAATCTCCTTGTGGATAATTTTGGGACCACATTCAAGGTAAAACACCACATGTGGATCTCCAATGATGCATCAATGTGTAATAGATGTGATATTTCCACATCATGAGTGTAGCGGAACCCATCACTGTTTTAAACTGTTTTATGATTATTATGGTTAAAATATGATCCTACTATATGTATGTTGGTTGATGTTCTACAGAATATATTGGCTCAGAATATTAGCCAGACTTTTGCAGACCTAGGCTAATAGATAATCCTGTTACAGAGATTCAAGAGATAAGAAAGTTGTAAAGGATCCTTGCATTTTCCAAAGTGTTTTCATTCTCTGATAAGAACAAAGAGGAATGATCTAATTAATGTCTGATTGTATCCAAGTTGCCAGGGAGGTGTGACTCACCTATTGTCCTATATGTGTATTGTATGGGGGATATGTGCAATGTCTGTGTGTTATGTGTAAAAACATACTTTTACTAACTTTTGAACCCCTGGTCTGATTCATGCCATTTTTGTATATGTTGTTCCCCTGGGTGAGAGATATTGAATGGTGCTGGACTAAAAGGTGTACCCCCTGTATTTGGGGTACATCCAGAATGTGGTTAAAATTGTGTCTGTTTTAATTGTGTTACCTGTTATCTGAGGGTAGGAGACGTGGGGGTTGAACCATGTAGATAATTGGCTGTTGTGATAATTATGTGGGTGTAGCCCTTCAGAGGGCACCATTGCTTAAAAGGAGATTCCCTGTCATTAAAATATAGTTAGTTCTACTTGACCCTTCAAAACGTAGTCTCGTCTCGTTCTTTGAGGGGATCGCTATCATACTGGGGATTGCTATGCTTTTGCATACTCCCTTGAGCTGTAACTACTGAACCTTGTTCCTGATGTACTATCCTTGGAGTCTGTGGTGGTTTTGGTGTCCGGTGCGGTGCTTGTAGGCCTCGACGCAAGCTAGGACGCGTCCATCAACGGAGGTACCCGGTCGGGGTGCCAGTAGATCCGTTACATTGGCTGGCAGTGGTGGGATGGCGTCCTAGTAAGAGGAAAAGCAGCACAGAGACACCGGTAACGTTTGGAGTTACAAATTGAGGGCAACGCTAGTATCCGTACAGCGCCCCTGGCTACAGCAGGATGGAACCGGCTAGTTTTCAGACAGCGTTTCATGATGAGGAGGAGGGGGCGGCCGCGGACTACAGGGATGCAGACAGAAAGGAACTCTGGTATGATGCCCTGGAAGATGCCCAATGGCGGCGAGGTGAGAGTCTCCCCAGTGAAGAGCAGCAGCTACAGAAGCGTGTGGCGATGCGGATGTATCTATTGGGAGAGCAGCCCCTGGATGAGTGGGTGACAAGACTAGAAACCCTGGTATGGCGAGAGCTCTGGCTAGACAACGCATACCAGGCCCTCTGGTGGCATACCGTTCGACTTACCCCCTGGACGTCTGAACACGACTTACCGGAGGGGGATGATTATGATGGCCCGGGTTTATTATGGGATGCCTTGGAGGACGACATTGATCTTGGCAGCACGGAGGGGTCTAGGTTTTGGGACATCTACGACTACCGGATGGGCATGTATGTCTGGGATGACGAAGGCGAGGTAAGCAAAGACATGACCCACCTGGTAACGAGAGAGTGGGAGCTGGAGCAGGACTACCAACATCTGCTCAGCTTCGTGCAGCCCCAACCTACTCGACAAGCAGAACCAGACTTCATTGACTGGTCCTGGGATGACCTCCAGATGGCAGGTAGAGATGGGACCGAGGTCTCTCTACCGGCCCTACAGAGGGCAGAAGGTGTCGTCCTTCCCCTCCAGCGGCAGTGTGAACCCCAGGGGGCAGAAGGTGTCGTCCTTCCCCCCCAGCAGCAGTGTGAACCCCAGGGGGCAGAAGGTGTCGTCCTTCCCCCCCAGCAGCAGTGTGAACCCCAGGGGGCAGAAGGTGTCGTCCTTCCCCCCCAGCGGCAGTGTGAACCCCAGGGGGCAGAAGGTGTCATCCTTCCCCCCCAGCGGCAGTGTGAACCCCAGGGGGCAGAAGGTGTCGTCCTTCCCCCCCAGCGGCAGTGTGAACCCCAGGGGGCAGAAGGTGTCGTCCTTCCCCCCCAGCGGCAGTGTGAACCCCAGGGGGCAGAAGGTGTCGTCCTTCCACCCCAGCGGCCGTAAGAACCCCAGGGGGCAGAAGGTGTCGTCCTTTCCCCCCAGCGGCAGTGTGAACCCCAGGGGGCAGAAGGTGTCGTCCTTCCCCCCCAGCGGCAGTGTGCACCCCAGGGAGCAGAAGGTGTCGTCCTTCCCCCCCAGCGGCAGTGTGAACTCCAGGGGGCAGAAGGTGTCATCCCCCCCCCCCAGCGGCAGTGTGAACGCCAGGGGGCAGAAGGTGTCGTCCTTCCCCCCCAGCGGCAGTGTGACCCCCAGGGGGCAGAAGGTGTCGTCCTTCCCCCCCAGCGGCAGTGTGAACCCCAGGGGGCAGAAGGTGTCGTCCTTCCCCCCCAGCGGCAATGTGAACCCCAGGGGGCAGAAGGTGTCGTCCTTCCTCCCCAGCGACAGTTTACCCTAACCAGGGGAGACACCAATCTCCCAGACGGCGCAGATGGGACCGTGGTCTCTGCGCCCCCAGCCTATCCAGATCCCCAACTACCCTCACTGGGACAACCGGAGGAGGGGGTAAGTACAAATTCCCTTCCCCAGCTAACTTCTAATGTGGCCCCAGGGTTAACAGAGGAAATGTTAACCCCCACTGACCCCCACCTTTCCCTGGCTACTGAGCTGGAATATGTCCCAAGTACCCCAGCAGAAGAGCTGGCATCAGGGCAGAGTGCCGCTGGCGTCTGCCCCTCAAGTCCCCTCAGCGTGTTGCCCCATCGCCACAGCGAAATATCCAGTTGCAGTAACGGTTTGTTGTGGGTGGGCTGCTCTTGCACTTTGTTGTTGTGGGGGGGCTGCTCTAGCACTGGCTTATTGTGGGTTGGTGGATCGTCTAACGGAGGCACGGACCGGCAGAAGGTCAGGTGCCTGGTTAGACTTCCCCCCAAAGGGGAGATGTGTGACGAAGTGCCCTTCGCCACTTTGTCTTGGAGAGGACTGTTTGCCAGCCTCCTGCCCTGCGACTATGGCCCTGGGACATATTGCCCTTTAAACACAGTATTCGGCCATACCAGAGTGTAAGTCACTCATTCTGGCCCTTTACATACAGGGGGGTCATTCTGTACTTGCCCTGTGTGAACCATGATACCCCAGATAACTGTGCCATGAAGCCCATTCATATAATGAAAGACTATGGGAAAGACTTTAGCTACATGGCAATTGAACTGTGTGAAGAGGATCTGAGCGCTATTCGGTGGTTTTGTGCGCTCAGATCCCAGCTATCTGGGGATATGGGAAATGTGAGTAAATGTGAATTGCAGTAATGCTGATGGGTTGTCAAACTAGAGAATTGACCAACAAATACTTTTGTCCGGACATCCCCAGGCCGATCCGTTGGGATCAGACCGTGTATGCCGGCTTATGGTCACGGGGGAGGTGTGTAGCGGAACCCATCACTGTTTTAAACTGTTTTATGATTATTATGGTTAAAATATGATCCTACTATATGTATGTTGGTTGATGTTCTACAGAATATATTGGCTCAGAATATTAGCCAGACTTTTGCAGACCTAGGCTAATAGATAATCCTGTTACAGAGATTCAAGAGATAAGAAAGTTGTAAAGGATCCTTGCATTTTCCAAAGTGTTTTCATTCTCTGATAAGAACAAAGAGGAATGATCTAATTAATGTCTGATTGTATCCAAGTTGCCAGGGAGGTGTGACTCACCTATTGTCCTATATGTGTATTGTATGGTGGATATGTGCAATGTCTGTGTGTTATGTGTAAAAACATACTTTTACTAACTTTTGAACCCCTGGTCTGATTCATGCCATTTTTGTATATGTTGTTCCCCTGGGTGAGAGATATTGAATGGTGCTGGACTTAAAGGTGTACCCCCTGTATTTGGGGTACATCCAGAATGTGGTTAAAATTGTGTCTGTTTTAATTGTGTTACCTGTTATCTGAGGGGAGGAGACGTGGGGGTTGAACCATGTAGATAATTGGCTGTTGTGATAATTATGTGGGTGTAGCCCTTCAGAGGGCACCATTGCTTAAAAGGAGATTCCCTGTCATTAAAATATAGTTAGTTCTACTTGACCCTTCAAAACGTAGTCTCGTCTCGTTCTTTGAGGGGATCGCTATCATACTGGGGATTGCTATGCTTTTGCATACTCCCTTGAGCTGTAACTACTGAACCTTGTTCCTGATGTACTATCCTTGGAGTCTGTGGTGGTTTTGGTGTCCGGTGCGGTGCTTGTAGGCCTCGACGCAAGCTAGGACGCGTCCATCAACGGAGGTACCCGGTCGGGGTGCCAGTAGATCCGTTACAATGAGTAATTAGAAATATCCATCATAATCATCTGCCAGATGAGTAGCTTGTTTTAGATATAAGAAACTTACATGTAAATATATGTGCCAACTTACCAGTATGTGTTTATATATAATGAAGTAGCCGCTCATATAGCATGTGTATTGTTCATAATAGCATGTGTATTGTATGTTTCTAACAGATTTCAAAGATGTGTTACATTCCTCAAGGTCATAACAAGGCATGAAGATGAACATTCCGACATTCCATGACCATTCTAATGTCACATTGCATCATGTATGTGCATGTCTCCTAATCATTCAGTTGTTGCATCCAGTGTGATATCTGATTCTTCCTACTGATTAGTTAATTTAATTGCAGAATACAATGTAGGTGTCATGTGATGTTCCTTGCATACCACAGCATGTGTATGCTCACATACTCTACAAAGATTTATGTGTACCAATTGTCTTAGACATTCTATACTCTCCTCTACTTGGACTATTGTGAAGCCTGCATCATACTTCCTTCCAGATCTCTTCTTCAGTACTGATGTGATCCTCCCTGCACATATGGAGAAGAGTAACTCTAGGCTTGGAACATAACTGTTATTGAGGTTATGTTAATCATCAGTTATGCATATGCAAAAACAGATAATAGAGATCTTCATTCAGAGAACAGAATTACCCTCAAATAGTTTCTTGGGAGTGAATCTCTCAAATGAGTGTGACCAGATTGATATGGTACTGGTCAGATTCCCTACTGAGCATCCAAACTTATGTATGGAGAAGCTGCTCTAATAGCGGATTATAATGGCCAGAGATTTGACCTATTGAGGTTAGAAGATTCACTGACTGAGCACCTTAGACACACAAGCCTACATTTTACTCCTCCCCATAGGTATTTCTCCTAATTTAGTAGTATTGTTGGTATTGTTTATTGAATGTTATTGTTGGCTTGATATCAGTAATAATATGATGTACTTGATATTGACTCATGTTGTATGATACACTGTAAATCCCCCTCAACTGCATAAAGCAATTAAAGACACACTACGTGATTAAATTGCAACACAAAAATATGAAACTGCTTGGCATATTATCCCTTTCTCACTCACAGAGGCCCAAATGTGGACCCTAAACATAAAAATATATTCTTATATACATCTCACTCATTAGATCTAGATTGGGGGGAAAAATAGTGGCCAAATTACATCGCCACATGATATATATCAAGTACCAGGGGATCAAACAGAAGAATAATCTACTCCAACCCATCAGGAAGGGCCACAAACAAACATGGAGGCTGTGCAGATGCACTTGGAGCAACAGCCAACTCACGTCCATCAAGGACAATCTGTGCTATGCCCATCCTGGGACATGTGCTGTTGGACATGTGCCAAGATGTATACCCATTATCATTTGGTGAAATCACATCAAGTGTTTTGGTATCAATCAATTCATATTATCACCTGTCATATTGTTATCAGCCCTTCAGAGGAATGTTGATACTCCACAGTATCACAAATTAGACCTCTCATGTGTATTAAACCTATATTATGATATTATTATTATTATTGTATGTATTAATCTCTTGCACTGTAAATAAGGCTCATTAGTTTACTGATAAATGTGACACAAATTTGATAAAGGTGGATGTCCCAAAACTCAAACCATTAAAAACATATTGACACAGTGATAATGGAATAACAACGCTTTATTTCATACACAGAGCACTCTCAGAAATGTACAAGACTGTGCACTAATATTATGGGTGTGGTTGTGGGAGGATCCTGGACACCATAAGACTTTTTTCTGGCAAAAAGGGGATACCCAAAGGGGGTAATGTCATAGTTTTGAATAATCATAGCACCTACCAGGGTCACATGTGGTCACTACATCACTGCAACCAGAATCTGATGAAAATCAGAATTCACTACATTTAATAGAAGTAACCAGTAATGCACCTAGCACTTACTTCTGGTCATCATCTGCTCAATTAAACATATGCAAAAAATCATGGATAATATCATACAATTCAATGTACACACTCTGTAGCCAGGCAATAGTATGTCAACATTTATACTAATTAATATTCAGTGAGGACTATTGATGAGGAGGGGGATGTTCCCAACTACCTGCTCTTTCTCAGCACTGTGCCCCCAACTTCCATGAACGCGCAACTCCTCCCTCTACCACGTGGAGGAGGTGGTGGAGTGAGGGATGCATCTACCTGGTGTGGCTGTGTAGCAGCTGACGTTGGTGGTAAGGTGTGAGATGTGGAGGTCGCCGGCTGGAGAGTTGTCGTTCAACCAATTCTATTATCTGCTGTCTGTCCCTATTTGCCTTTTGCTCATACCTCCCCATCCTTCAATTGTGCCTCCTCATCTCAGCATATAGCAATCTGTTGCTCTCAAGGGGGGAGGTAGTAAGCTCATTCTGCCTTTGGAGTTATAGTGCCAGGTCACCCATTCGGGTGGTATTCGTTGCATCCTCCCTCAGAAGACTGAGCAGGATAACCCTCCAAATGTCTGGTGTGTGGGTGTGAGATCTGTCACTGGACATGCTGAGCGTTTCGATGGGCTGCAGTGATGCCAGAGGTGCCGGTATCAATGGTGATGCCAGAGGTGCTGGTGGTGAAGGTAAAGTTGGGAAAGCCATGCTGGGGGAGCACATGTTGGGAGAGCCCATGTTGGAAGTGGAGGAGTGGTGGTCTCCTGCCAAGGCTTCCATGATATTGGAGCAGGTGATAGTGGTGGGCCTGCTGATGGCTGTCTTCTGGACCACGTCATCTGTGTAGGTGGGGGTTGTTGTTGGCTCAATGACTTGTGAGGTTGAGGTGGAGATGGCTGAAAAGGCTGCGAACGTGCCCATGATGTGCGTGAGGGCTCGGGGGGTGATTCCCACACTGGTGATATGGGTGGCTGTCTGGCTGCTGATGGGTCAGCTTCCTGTGATAGTCCCGGGCCCTCTGGAATATTTTTGTCTTTCTCAACCACCACTTCCAGGGGTGGATGTGGTTCCTCCTCCAGTGGAGCCACCACCTTTGTCTCTGTGTCCGGGCTGGTCCTCCTGGGTACTGAAATGAAAGAACAATAGTGTTTGAGTTGGGATTCTCTAAACAATTGTTTCCTGTGTGTTTGCACATCCATGATATCATGGTCCCTTGTAACTGGCGGTGGTGATTGTCTTATGCAGATAAACATTGCCCTGCATCATGAGCATTGTGAATCATGGCTCATATCAATCTGCATGTCATTAGGACACATGCTCTGCTTAATCTGCTGTGCAGTGTGGCAGACTAACCAACCTGTGACATATTCTCACCAATGGTTGTTAACATGCAGATGAGACGTGGTCCAAGTTAGGCTAGTACATGACATGCACATGCATTCCTACAGGGTCTGTATCCGCATATGCCGCAGTGTCTACACCCATTCATGTACTCTCTTTTGGATGATAAATCAATCTTGATCTACTTGTTGACTGTTAATCAAAATCAGTTGTAACTACAGGTATTCAACTGACATTTTATTGCTTACAATTCTGATTCTAATATGTTTGCTTCCTTGATTTAAATAGTTATTGCAGCCTTATATATCATTAGCCATGACCAGAGAGCTTACAGTGTTGCATAGTGATTGTATTACAATTATGTATGTATGTGGTGTTTATGTGTGTGCATATGTGAGTGTGGTGGTGTATATGATATTCACATCGCACGGTGCCTGGAAGGCCCTCCACTACTCAAACCACTCCTTCAGTGTCCTCTCCCATTCTGTATGTGATGGCAGGTGGTGGTCGACCACCGGTTGCACGGGCTGCTCTTTCCTCTTCATCCATTTTCCTCTTCACCTTCATCCGGCTGTCATCATATCTGTGTTTGACAGACTTCACATCCTTGCTGGCATGCCCCAATTCAGCAACAGCTGTATCAACCTCACTGCTGGCACGTGTCTTCTGTCTATGCCTCACTCCCCTCCCACCATGTATGATGCTAAAGTGGGCCCGGATTTCCCTGAGGAGGCTGTTCATCTCTTCTGGGCTATCATTGGGGACCCAGTGCCACAGCCTCTTGCCCTCCCAACTGTGCCTGGGGTTCCTGGCCTCCCTGTTCTTTGCTTGGAGCCGGTCCACCCCGCCCCCACCAGGATCAAGCCCCTGACCTTTTCCCCCTACTTATTGTTTACATCTGGGGCTGAGATAGTGGATACTGATCCAGAGACCCACAACCATTGAGGCAGCAGGGAGTCTCTTTGCTCACAACATGGAGACCAGACCAGAAAACTAATCCATCAGCACAGCCCCTGAAAGAGGCCACATGAACCCTAACCCTACACAAAGTTCCCCTCTATCTCTTCTTCCTTCTGGCCTTTAACCTGGCAAGATCACAAAGCCAAGGGACAATTGAGAAGATTACTAGGCCAGGAGAACCTGGGCATACAGACAAAGATCTTTTTTGGTTTTACTGGACCCACAATGCAGTGCAGTTACAACGACACTGAGAACTGACAACAACACATTTAGTTGCAAGGATTCTGGTACCCTGGAGCAGCCCCCACTGTTATCCATCCATATTTTTAGAGCCCAGAAGCCCTGCTAACAAAATAAATGGATACTGTGGTTGATATTGACTCATGTTGTATGATACACTGTAAATCCCCCTCAACTGCATAAAGCAATTAAAGACACACTACGTGATTAAATTGCAACACAAAAATATGAAACTGCTTGGCATATTATCCCTTTCTCACTCACAGAGGCCCAAATGTGGACCCTAAACATAAAAATATATTCTTATATACATCTCACTCATTAGATCTAGATTGGGGGGAAAAATAGTGGCCAAATTACATCGCCACATGATATATATCAAGTACCAGGGGATCAAACAGAAGAATAATCTACTCCAACCCATCAGGAAGGGCCACAAACAAACATGGAGGCTGTGCAGATGCACTTGGAGCAACAGCCAACTCACGTCCATCAAGGACAATCTGTGCTATGCCCATCCTGGGACATGTGCTGTTGGACATGTGCCAAGATGTATACCCATTATCATTTGGTGAAATCACATCAAGTGTTTTGGTATCAATCAATTCATATTATCACCTGTCATATTGTTATCAGCCCTTCAGAGGAATGTTGATACTCCACAGTATCACAAATTAGACCTCTCATGTGTATTAAACCTATATTATGATATTATTATTATTATTGTATGTATTAATCTCTTGCACTGTAAATAAGGCTCATTAGTTTACTGATAAATGTGACACAAATTTGATAAAGGTGGATGTCCCAAAACTCAAACCATTAAAAACATATTGACACAGTGATAATGGAATAACAACGCTTTATTTCATACACAGAGCACTCTCAGAAATGTACAAGACTGTGCACTAATATTATGGGTGTGGTTGTGGGAGGATCCTGGACACCATAAGACTTTTTTCTGGCAAAAAGGGGATACCCAAAGGGGGTAATGTCATAGTTTTGAATAATCATAGCACCTACCAGGGTCACATGTGGTCACTACATCACTGCAACCAGAATCTGATGAAAATCAGAATTCACTACATTTAATAGAAGTAACCAGTAATGCACCTAGCACTTACTTCTGGTCATCATCTGCTCAATTAAACATATGCAAAAAATCATGGATAATATCATACAATTCAATGTACACACTCTGTAGCCAGGCAATAGTATGTCAACATTTATACTAATTAATATTCAGTGAGGACTATTGATGAGGAGGGGGATGTTCCCAACTACCTGCTCTTTCTCAGCACTGTGCCCCCAACTTCCATGAACGCGCAACTCCTCCCTCTACCACGTGGAGGAGGTGGTGGAGTGAGGGATGCATCTACCTGGTGTGGCTGTGTAGCAGCTGACGTTGGTGGTAAGGTGTGAGATGTGGAGGTCGCCGGCTGGAGAGTTGTCGTTCAACCAATTCTATTATCTGCTGTCTGTCCCTATTTGCCTTTTGCTCATACCTCCCCATCCTTCAATTGTGCCTCCTCATCTCAGCATATAGCAATCTGTTGCTCTCAAGGGGGGAGGTAGTAAGCTCATTCTGCCTTTGGAGTTATAGTGCCAGGTCACCCATTCGGGTGGTATTCGTTGCATCCTCCCTCAGAAGACTGAGCAGGATAACCCTCCAAATGTCTGGTGTGTGGGTGTGAGATCTGTCACTGGACATGCTGAGCGTTTCGATGGGCTGCAGTGATGCCAGAGGTGCCGGTATCAATGGTGATGCCAGAGGTGCTGGTGGTGAAGGTAAAGTTGGGAAAGCCATGCTGGGGGAGCACATGTTGGGAGAGCCCATGTTGGAAGTGGAGGAGTGGTGGTCTCCTGCCAAGGCTTCCATGATATTGGAGCAGGTGATAGTGGTGGGCCTGCTGATGGCTGTCTTCTGGACCACGTCATCTGTGTAGGTGGGGGTTGTTGTTGGCTCAATGACTTGTGAGGTTGAGGTGGAGATGGCTGAAAAGGCTGCGAACGTGCCCATGATGTGCGTGAGGGCTCGGGGGGTGATTCCCACACTGGTGATATGGGTGGCTGTCTGGCTGCTGATGGGTCAGCTTCCTGTGATAGTCCCGGGCCCTCTGGAATATTTTTGTCTTTCTCAACCACCACTTCCAGGGGTGGATGTGGTTCCTCCTCCAGTGGAGCCACCACCTTTGTCTCTGTGTCCGGGCTGGTCCTCCTGGGTACTGAAATGAAAGAACAATAGTGTTTGAGTTGGGATTCTCTAAACAATTGTTTCCTGTGTGTTTGCACATCCATGATATCATGGTCCCTTGTAACTGGCGGTGGTGATTGTCTTATGCAGATAAACATTGCCCTGCATCATGAGCATTGTGAATCATGGCTCATATCAATCTGCATGTCATTAGGACACATGCTCTGCTTAATCTGCTGTGCAGTGTGGCAGACTAACCAACCTGTGACATATTCTCACCAATGGTTGTTAACATGCAGATGAGACGTGGTCCAAGTTAGGCTAGTACATGACATGCACATGCATTCCTACAGGGTCTGTATCCGCATATGCCGCAGTGTCTACACCCATTCATGTACTCTCTTTTGGATGATAAATCAATCTTGATCTACTTGTTGACTGTTAATCAAAATCAGTTGTAACTACAGGTATTCAACTGACATTTTATTGCTTACAATTCTGATTCTAATATGTTTGCTTCCTTGATTTAAATAGTTATTGCAGCCTTATATATCATTAGCCATGACCAGAGAGCTTACAGTGTTGCATAGTGATTGTATTACAATTATGTATGTATGTGGTGTTTATGTGTGTGCATATGTGAGTGTGGTGGTGTATATGATATTCACATCGCACGGTGCCTGGAAGGCCCTCCACTACTCAAACCACTCCTTCAGTGTCCTCTCCCATTCTGTATGTGATGGCAGGTGGTGGTCGACCACCGGTTGCACGGGCTGCTCTTTCCTCTTCATCCATTTTCCTCTTCACCTTCATCCGGCTGTCATCATATCTGTGTTTGACAGACTTCACATCCTTGCTGGCATGCCCCAATTCAGCAACAGCTGTATCAACCTCACTGCTGGCACGTGTCTTCTGTCTATGCCTCACTCCCCTCCCACCATGTATGATGCTAAAGTGGGCCCGGATTTCCCTGAGGAGGCTGTTCATCTCTTCTGGGCTATCATTGGGGACCCAGTGCCACAGCCTCTTGCCCTCCCAACTGTGCCTGGGGTTCCTGGCCTCCCTGTTCTTTGCTTGGAGCCGGTCCACCCCGCCCCCACCAGGATCAAGCCCCTGACCTTTTCCCCCTACTTATTGTTTACATCTGGGGCTGAGATAGTGGATACTGATCCAGAGACCCACAACCATTGAGGCAGCAGGGAGTCTCTTTGCTCACAACATGGAGACCAGACCAGAAAACTAATCCATCAGCACAGCCCCTGAAAGAGGCCACATGAACCCTAACCCTACACAAAGTTCCCCTCTATCTCTTCTTCCTTCTGGCCTTTAACCTGGCAAGATCACAAAGCCAAGGGACAATTGAGAAGATTACTAGGCCAGGAGAACCTGGGCATACAGACAAAGATCTTTTTTGGTTTTACTGGACCCACAATGCAGTGCAGTTACAACGACACTGAGAACTGACAACAACACATTTAGTTGCAAGGATTCTGGTACCCTGGAGCAGCCCCCACTGTTATCCATCCATATTTTTAGAGCCCAGAAGCCCTGCTAACAAAATAAATGGATACTGTGGTAGCTGCTGACTAAAAGATTTTCATTCCTGTGGCCCAAGTGTACATCAATTGGGGAACCAGGAGGGGATTTGAGGGAAGTGGGATTGATGCCTGGATTACCTTCTGATGTATTTTTGGCCAATGACTTGTGCTTGATATAGTGTTGATACATTAACATTGTGACCAGGGCTCACATGGCAGAAAACCTGGCATCTAGAGAGAATCTGAGCAGCCGATCCGAGCAGCATCCTAAGGACCTGGGTTAAGTCCATTACCTGCTTTGGAGCAAGGGATTTAATGGGCCAGCGTAGAAGAGTTAAAAACAGGAATTAGGTGGAGATCCCTTGTTAGCAAGTATGAAGCAGAAGACTGCCCAATAGATGAAAGCACAATTAGATGAGAAATATGCATGGTAACACGGCTTGCTGTACATGTCTACTAGTGAGAAAAGGGGGATAGGTAGAAAAAATATTAGAATGCAATTAATTGTGTCCCAAAATTTGACAAACCCTTTCATAGAATTAGCCAATGCTGTTCCTTTAGCCGGGCATATGGGTAGCAAACACACTCACTATTGCTTAATCTGATTGTTCTACCGGCCAGGAATTATTAAGGATGTAATTAAATAGTGTGACACCTGTGATTCCTGTCAATGGTTTGATATCAGGTAAAGGGTACCACTATTTCCACTGCCCATCATAGACATTCATTTCTACTGTGTCTCCATTGATATAGTGTGACCCATGGCTTAACAGTAAAACATATAGTTCTGGACATATAGTTCAGTTTGTTTTTCAATTGAGTTGTACAGTTTATAGGTCCCATTAAAGGTGGAAAAAGTTCTGAAATTATTTATCTTTGTCTCATTTTTTTACAGCACAGAAACCTGACATTTTAACAGGGGTGTGTAGGCTTTTTATATCCACTGTATGTGGACTATCATAAGCTAAATGAGAAAACGAAGGGCTCAATTCAATTGCAAGCCTGCAATTCAATGGTAGTAGGCCGTGTGTCTGCAGGTGTGTTACAGGCTTCCGTTCGTTTCCGATTATGATGCTATTCAATTGCTCAAGCAGGGATATCATGAGTATGTCCAGAACTATCTAGATGGCGTAGTCATCTATAGCCAGTCATTGAAAGAACATTTAGCACATATAAACCAGATATTGAAGGAGATCCAAGAACCTAGAATCACTATTCACCTCAACAAGTGTCAGTGGGCCAGGGCTGAAATGTACTAATAAGGGCACTGGGTAAAGGGAGGCAAGATCAGGACAAAACCAGCAAATCTAGAGATTATAGCTCCCACAATAAGAAGAAGGTAATAGCTTTATTGGGCACTACCGAATAAAACAGGAAATTTGTCCCTCATTAGATTTACTCCATATTCCAAATGATGGCGTACTAGGGATTTGTATAGTGGCAGAATTATATTTGCTTCCCTTGCTTCTATACCCTTATTAATGCATGCTAATATTGTATTTGCCTTTGCAGATGCTGCTTGGCCTTGAGCATTATTACCAGGTGGTTGTCCTCAAGCACTCCAAAATCCCTTTCAATAGCAGATACCCCTAAATTTACTCCATTAAGATTATAAATTACATGGCTATTTTTCCTACCAAATGCATAACTTTACATCTATTCATAATAAACCTCATCTGCCATTTACAGTAGTTGCCCATTTCTCTAATTTATGCAAATCTCTTTGGAGGGAAAGTACATCATTTTCTGATTTTAATACCTTGCACAACTTAGTGTCATCAACAAAAATGGATACAATACTAACATAATAAATATGTTGAAAAAGTGAGGACCTCATATTGAACCCTGAGGAATCCCGCTTACCACATTAGTCCAATCTGAGTATGTTCCATTGACAACAACCCTTTGCTTCCTGCAAGCTCTCAATCCTTGAGCAGATATTTACCGTGATTCCTGTATGCCCTTGTTTGCACAGTAGTCTTCTATGTGGAACTGTATCAAAAGACTTTGCAAAATCCAAAAAGACTACATCCACTGAGTTGCCTTGATCCAAGTTCCTACTAGACTCCTCATAGAAACTAATTAGATTTGTTTGACCTGACTTATGACCTTCTTCTTTCAACAACTCTTGTCACCTCCTCTCACTCCCGCCTCCAGGACTTTTCTCATGCTGCCCCTAGTCTCTGGAACTCCTTGCCTCACTACACCAGATTATCCTCTTGCCTCAAAACATTTAAAACCTTACTTAAAACGCATCTGTTTAAATAAGCGTATCACCTTCCACTCTAACACACTTATCACCTCTCTCTCCCTCTTTTACCACTCACTATCCCTTAGATTGTAAGTCTGCGAGTTTCTATCCTAAGTACTTTGGGAATTCACCATGGACATTCGATTCCTAGATCAAAGACAGGGCCGTCCTTCCTTTGCTAAATCTTAATCTGTATTTATCATTGTCTGAACCTAATTTATGTACAGCACTACGGGATATGTTGGTGCTTTATAAATAACTATAATAATAATAAATCCATGTTTACTCATAATTATAATCCTGTTCAAATAGATATATTCTTGTACATTATCCCTTAAATTAACCCTTCTAATAGCTTTCCCACATCTGATTTTTTCCAGTTATCTGGTAGTGATCCTGTGTTGAGTGAATCTGGAAAAATTAGATATACTGGTTTAACTATTGCAGAACCCAGTTCTCTCAGTACCTTTGGATGTATTCCATCAGGACCTGGGTCTTTATTAACATTAATTTTTTCCAACCTCTTTTGGATTTCTTCTTGCGTTAATCAATTATTTGGAGAAATGTATTATAGCCCCATTTTGTTGCTGTGTCCCAACCACTGGTACCTCCCATGTATATATCGAAGAAAATAACTTATTTAGCTCATCTGCCTTTTCCTGGTCACTAATTAAAGACATTTTTATTTTCTATTTTAGCCAGTCTAATAACCCTTTTGCAAGTCTCTGTCCCATCTTGTTTGTATCATTTAAATGCCTGTTTTTTACGTATTGTGATCTTTAAATATTTGTTAAGCCACATTGGATGTGATTTACTCTTTTTACTTTTATTCCCACATGGTATATGGTGATAAGTATGTATATTTAGTAAGGATTTAAATGTTGCCCATTTATGTTCAGTATTTTTACCTGTTTGTTCTTTGTCCCAGTCTAAATTTGTATTGCTGCCCTTAGAACATAAAAATCTGCCATTTTAAAATCAATAGATTTGTTGGCTCTTTAAAGTTTTGCAGCCCCATTAAATTCCAAGCCTGTAGCACCATCATCACACCCGCAAAGCCTGCTTACTTGACATTTTGCTGCATAACAGAGCTATTAAATTCAACCATTCTGCAAGTTACGGGCCGTAGACACAAGTCCATAAACTTTTTCTGCGCAATGTTGGAGAAAAACATATCCACAAACCAGGCATTCTACTCCAAAGCCCAGTAAGATATTATTTATATTAGTAGACCAATAAATGAAGAAGAATGCACATATCACACACTAAAAGCATGCATTGCGTAGATCACTCCACTATTGCAATCTTGTGCGTATAGGTCAAGTCGGTTTTTCACAAATATCCTTGGGCTTTGGCATTTTTGTTTAGACTGGAGAGTTGTTTATGGCTTCTAGTAAACTTGCTAAATCATGGGACATGCAGATTTAACTGTTTCAGAGCTTTCATCTAGCCAAATACTAAGGGTACTTACAAAAGGAATAAATTATATATATATATATATATATATATATATATATAAATTAAATAATATCTAGATATTTGTATTTCTCCACATCAGCATTCAAGCTATCCAATTGCGGTATAATGTAGTATGACACAGGCCTCACAGCCAATAGAAAGTGGTCTAGCCGCAGATGATTGAAAGAGGGAGATTACAAATTTGCGTTCCACCCGCCAATGCGTTGACTGTGTTGTATTTTCAAAGTAGCACGCAGGTCCTGGAGTTGGTGGTTTTTGAGAGTGAGATAGAGCAGGAGTTATTTCAGAGCAGTATTTTGCGATTTTGTTCATTTTTCTTCTCCTATTTAATATTTTACACTTAATCCTTGATTACACATATTTACAAGATTACACATATTTGCAATACATACAATTTAAAGAACACACATAGTAACATATAGAGCTAGGTCACTCCATACACACACACCGTCATCCCTTCCACCACACCCCATCACCAACAGTTATTAAAATACATATAATATACACATTTTTTCCCCTTCATACACTTATTTTTATATTCTTTTGGGGATTTAGAAGGAGGGAGGAGAGAAGAAGGGAAAGGTGTGGAGAGGTGGAAAGGAGAAGAAGAGGAAAGGCAAGGAGGAGAGAGAGGAGCGAGAGGTGGCCATGGGGAGTAGTGTTGGAGAGGAGGAGAGGAGTGGAGGAGATTAAGAGGAGACGAGTGGTGGGGAAGAGAGGAGTGGTGGAGGAGGTGGAGGAGGAGAGGAGTGGCAGAGAGGAGGAGGAGAAGAAGAAGGAGAGGAGTGGTGGAGAGGAGGAGCAGGAGGAGGAGAAGAGTGTAGAGGAGAAGGTGGGTGGTGTCAGGGTGGACCGAGCAGCAGGCAGAAGGAAAGGGAAAGAGGGGAAGGGTCCTGATCCCAGGGGGGTGGTAGTTCAGGGGAGGGACAGGCTTAGGGACAGGTCAGGGAGGCAAGGATCCCCGTCCACAGTCAGGAGGGCAAGAGGCTAAGGGCAAGCACAGGGCCCACAATTACACACATGTCAGCTCCATTGAATTAACAAGGGATAGATGGATGTGTCATTAAATCCATGAAGCTGACAAATCATTGTCATTCCTGGGCACAACAATAGTAATCAACCAATACATAGTCCATGTATGCAGTTACAGACCGCAGCCGGAATCAAGATAGCTTTAGGGGACAAGAACAATCAAGACCAAGAGCCAAAGAATAGATCACATCTAGAAAATGATAGCTAATCTTAGTTGCAATTAGGAGTATCATCCATGTTCAAGCCTAGATGTCAGATAGTTAGGAATGCACGCAAAACACTGTATTATTCATCATACTAATTACATATACCTCTCTTTTCTCTCTTTCAGCATCAAGGAGGTCTGGGACAAGTGGCGATTCAGAGGCAGGGGTGTCGGCTCTATCAGAGCAGGAAGTGCAGGAGCAAGCCCCCGCCCAGCAGGAACCCGGCGCAGGGGGAGGAGGAAGGAAGAGGATACGAGGGCCCTGGCTTGGTGGAGGAGGATGTCATATGGCTAGTGGGGTCACCATCAGGATCACCGGCAACACCACCTTGATTTTATCCCACTATCCCCCTCCTCCAAAGACTGAGCATATCGTCAGGGCCCTCCCACTGGAGCGATGAAGACAGCAGCCTCCACCTCCTCCCCCCACAACAGTGCGCTGGACTGGCCATCACCACGGGGCCCAACCACACCACCCCTGACACTGCAAATGCCTCCAGACAGGCCCCAGATCTTCCCCACTCCCACACCACCATCTCCTCACTATGCCATACCCCTGGGACCTCCATCCCCAACAGCAAGCCAAGATGCTGGCCCTCATGCGTCAGAAGTTGGGGATCCAGGGCAGCTATCTCAGTCAATCATGCAGAGGTAATGTGCAGCCTGGCAAGGTGCAATAGGGAGGAGAGGAGATATCATCTAATTGCTTACCTGGCTGGGCTGCTCAGGAGTGGGGCAGACCAGAGCATATTCCAGGGAGGGACCGCAGAGGCCATGCATCATACTCTGGTCCCCAGCCCCACCTCCTCCATCCCGGAGGCATCCCCCGGCCACCCGCAGCCCGGCCCCTAGTGTCCTCCCACCATGCCTCCACCACTACAGGTGCTGCTGCCTCCAGGGGGGTTGCTTCCCCCTGCCATCCCCCCACTACCACCACCAGCAGGGAGATGGGAGCCGGCCACGGGGGATTGGGGCCCTGTGTCTAGGGGCTGCACATATATGTGTGCCTTCTCAACAGTACACCTCAGTGACAATCTATTGGTCACAATGTTATACTAATGTAGCCTGGCTACAGAGTCTTTGATCTTGGCCTATGTGATGGTGATATTTTGTGTGCAGACGGCTACCTCCCTTTACATGGTCCATGATCCTCTTCTCTGTGAACACGTAGGGTTCTGTTGAACATGTCACCAATTGATGGACACTGAGGAATGTTGTTGAGAAGAGATGCTGCAGTCCCTATGATTTTTAAGGCCTTATTTTGTAGGTTTTGTCTTTTTTTATCTTTTTTTTTGTTTTAGAAATAGTTCAGGACCATGAAGGCATCTCCTGCATCTGCGAGCATTGTGAAGGAAATGTATGAGGTGTAAGGTGTTCCCAGTGCCTCTCAGGTAGACATTCCTTCAATGACAGTCCCCCCTTAACATGTAGCTCCTACAATCTTAAAGCTATCATATAGCCAGAAATGTAAGACATGATTGTTGTTGGGGAAATAATACAAATATTCTCACATTTTTAGTATATATATATATATATATATATATAATATAAATTAGCACTTCTTTCAGTAAGTGTGATATTTGGCTAAGATGTAAGCTGTGAAACCAGTATTTTCCATTTTTGTAAGATATAAGTTATGAAATGGTTAAATCTGCATGACCCATGACTTAGCAGTTTCAGTTAGAGACATAAATAACTTTTAGTTATAACAAATATATGTGTTTTTAGCTTTAAACAAGGTCACTATTTGCCCTTTGAGCAGAACATAGGAATAATGTATTTTCTTGCACATCTAGAATGACGTACTAAAACATGTTTGATAAGTCTTGATCACATGAGTTATAGCTTATTGGACATCATATATAAAAAAAACTGTTATTGGTTGTTAGTGGGAATGTGTCATTCTCCTAGAAGGGATGATGGGTTATACCATTGTTTTTATGTAAACAAGTATAAAAGCTATGTTGTTTACATTTTCTGTTCAGTTCAACTGGTCAGTAGCAGCCATTTTGGATGTTTTTGCTACTGATCCACATTTTTGTCTAAATAAACTATAATAATGAGAAAATTACCAAAAGACTCTGTTTTTTGTTATCAAGACTGGTTGAGGAGTAAAACATTATATGTGAGTATGGGTTTTTTCCTAATTATTTGTCGAGAGCCAGCCAGGGGTGAGCTTAAATGTCCGTAAATACACTCCTGAACTTCGGAATTCGTGGGGGAGCAGTTTGACAGTTAATCATGGCCATAAATACAGTAAAGAAAAAAACTGATCTGGGAAAGATGAAGTAATGTAATGTATTATAATGAGTTTATTCGTGTAGATCAGTAGATTGTGCATATTTAATTGTATACCTGCCCACCTACTAAGACGTATTGTGTTGTTATTTACTGCTAGTAATAGAGTGACCTACTCTGCTGTAGTTTCCAGTTGTTTTGCAAATTTTTTACCAGCATTAGCACAGCACCCTATTGCAACTGTAATAATGATTTGTTTGGAAATATTGATCAGTTAAAGGATTTAGTGAGTGAGTTAAACAGTTATTTCGGTGCAATTATACTAGATTATAGAAAATATTGTGTATTTATCTCCATAGAGTGTCATATGTAATTTGAGAAATTGATTTTATGTCATCTATTTTTAGGGTTAGATAGGCATATATCTTGTTTTATTTTGATCCTTTCTGATACAATTATGTTTAGGATTAGTTATAGGTAAATATGTCTATATGAATTGGTAAGAGTTGGTTGGTTTTTATTTTATTTTTTTATTTGTATTTTTTTTTTTGGTTCTTACAAAGTAATTTAAGAACATTTATGTGCATGTAAATTTTGTGAGCTTACAATTATGTAATTACCGTATTTATCGGCGTATATTGCGCACTTTTTCTCCCTGAAAATAGGGAGCAAATGATATGTGCCTGTTATACGCCGATATTCCCTCCCCCCTCCTCATCCTCAAACTCCCTCCTCATTGTAAACTTCCCTCCGCATTATAACCCCCCCTCATTCCAAACCCCCCCTCCTCAACCTAAACCCCCCTCCTCAACCTAAACCCCCCTAAATACCTCCCCCTCACTTACCTGCTTCTGCTCCGGCCTCCGCTCCGCTCCTTGACCCGGCGCGCATGTGACGTCATTAGAATATACCGGGTGGGTTTAGGTTGAGGGGGGGGGGGGGTAGAATGCAGAGGGGGGTTTAGAATGCGGAGGGGGGGTTAGAATGAGGAGGGAGGTTGAGGAGGGGGGGGTTGAGGTTGAGGATAGGGGGGTTGAGGTTGAGGAGGGGGGTTGAGGAGGGGGTTGAGGATAGGGGGGTTGAGGAAGGAGGATGAGGATGGGGGGGTTGAGGGGGTTTGAGGATGGGGGGGTTGAGGAGGGGGTTTGAGGAGGGAGGTTGAGGAGGGGGTTGAGGATAGGGGGGATGAGGAAGGAGGATGAGGATGGGGGAGTTGAGGATGGCGGTCGAGGGGGTTTCAGGATGTGGAGGTTGAGGAGGGGGTTTGAGGAGGGAGGTTGAGGAGGGGGTTATGGATAGGGGGGTTGAGGAAGGAGGATTAGGGGGTTGAGGGGGTTTGAGGATGGGGGGGTTGAGGAGGGGGTTTGAGGAGGAAGGAGGATGAGGAGGTTGAGGGGGTTTGAGGATGGGGGGGTTGAGGAGGGGGTTGAGGATGGGGGGTTGAGGAGGGAGGATGAGGAGGGAGGTTGAGGATGAGGAGGGGGGTTGAGGATGAGGAGCGGGTTGAGGATGAGGAGGGAGGTTGAGGATGAGGAGGGGGGTTGAGGATGAAGAGGGAGGTTGAGGATGAGGAGGGGGGTTGAGGATGAGGAGGGGGGTTGAGGATGAGGAAGGGGGTTAAAGATGAGGAGGGAGGTTGAGGATGAGGAAGGGGGTTGAAGATGAGGAGGGAGGTTGAGGAGGGGGGTTGAGGTTGAGGAGGGGGGTTGAGGAAGGAGGATGAGGATGGGGGGTGGAGGAGGGGGTTGAGGATGGGGGGTGGAGGAGGGGGTTGAGGATGGGGGGTTTGAGGAGGGGGTTGAAGAGGGAGGATGAGGAGGCAGGTTGAGGATTTTGCTTCAAAGTTCTTTATTTGAATTTTTTTTTTCCTGGAAATTTCCTTCTTAAAATGAGGTGCGTGTTATACGCCGGTGCGTGTTATATGCCGATAAATATGGTATGTGTTGTCTTTCCTGTATTTGTTTGAAACCTGTGTTTATTTTTTTATTATCAGCAGATTTTTATACTGGCATGACATTTTTTCTGCAGAAATTATGTTTTCCAAGTGTAGAAAGGGGGGAAGCAGGCTTAAATTCTCACATAGGACTCTGTGGTTAGATGTCAGTGGTGGAGTACAGAAGGAGGACATTGAAGAACACGACTCTGCAGTTGCACTGCTGAAAAAAACAGAAAGAAAAAAGCGTGTTGAAATCAGCCCCATCCAAGAGGGTGGCACTTAGTGACGTGGAGAACGTCATGCCTATTGACCCACCCACTCCTTCCGACTCTATATTGCACACTACCAACAGCTATACTAATTATGAAATAGATCTGCATTGTCAAGGTGGATTTTTTTTTTAAATTAGGGCACTAACCACCTCTGCGGCTGTCCCCTGGAGAGGTCCGCTGCATCCCAGTCTTCTTCTCCCAAAATAGCTGGCAGCATTCTTGCGTAGAGCACAACAGATGGGCTGTGTTGTTACTGTGTCGCTGCACACAGGGCCGGATTTACATACTGAAAGAGGAGCAGATATTACACATTCAGCCTGTCACACACTCACGCTGTTACACACATTAAGCATGTCATTACACACTCACCCTGTCACACACATACTCAGCATGTCACACACACTCACCCTGTTACACATATACTCAGCATGTCATATCACACACACTCAGCCAGTCACACACATAAACTGAACCTGTCACACACATACTCAGCCTGTCACACACTCACCCTGTTACACACATACTCAGCCTGTCATATCACGCACACTCAGCCACTGTGTCGCTGCACACAGGGCCGGATTTACATACTGAAAGAGGAGCAGATATAACACATTCAGCCTGTCACACACTCACCCTGTTACACACATTAAGCATGTCATTACACACACTCACCCTGTCCCACACATACTCAGCATGTCACACACACTCACCCTGTTACACACATACTCAGCCTGTCATATCACGCACACTCAGCCAGTCACACACATAAACTGAACCTGTCAAACACATACTCAGCCTGTCACACACACACACTCACCCTGTTACACACATACTTAGCCTGTCACACACACTCACCCTGTTACACACATACTCAACATGTCATATAGTACACACTCAGTCAGTCACACAAACACTCACCCTGTCACACACATACTCATCATGTCATATCACACACACTCAGCCTGTCACACACATACTCAACATGTCATATCACACACAATCACCCTGTCACACACACTAACCCTGTCACACACATACTCAGCCTGTCACACACAAACACTCACCCTGTTACACACATACTCAGCATGTTATACCACTCGCACTCACCCTGTCACACACATTCTCAGCCTGTCACACACATACACTGAGCCTATCACACACACACACTCATCCTGTCATATCACACACTGAGCCTGTCACACACTCACCCTGACACACACACACTCACCCTGTCACACACACACTGAGCATGTCACACACACTCACCCTGGGTTCAAAATCCTGGAGAAAAAGGCCGACCACAGAGGTACAGGTGGAGGCTCCACTGGAGGTGGAACAAACTCCACACCTGGTAATGGTTGATGGAGATGGGCAGAACATTCGAAAGGGCCCAGGACCAATCACAGAAGCTGGCCCTTCAGAATCCAGATATCACCCTCATCTCAGGAATGGGAATCACTGCCCGGGCCCTCAAACGCATCATCTAGCCATGCACAGCTGTTTTAGCCCCCTCCACTTATGCATGTAATGGAGCCAACAAACAACAACCAAATCTAATGACATTGTCCTGGCCCCAGCAATCATCTCAGCCACCACTGCCACCTGCTACAACACCATAGACCATTTTAAACATGGGTAGGATTTCCAGCTTGTGTATAATCCAGTCTTGGCTTTGCTTAAAAGCTGTGTAATGCGGGCATAAGCTTAAAATGGTCTATGGATTGAAGAGCGAGGCATTTGTGGGCACATTTGCATGTCCCTGCTTAGCTTCCCAGAATATGAACACAAATTAACTATTTATTTACCAGATACTATATACTAGCAACTCAAAAAATGTGAAGCCTGGCTATGTTGTTTGTCAGACAATGTGAGTCTCTCCCCCCTCTAACTTGCGGGCCTTCAGCACTCATTGCAGACCCGTCAAGCCAGTCATGTACGGGCCATGCAATGAGAGCCTTTGGTGCTCATTACAGCCCCCGTCAAACCTGTAACATTCGGGCCTCGCAATAAGCACCTTTGGCATGCGCAAGCCCAAAGGACTTAACATAGCGTTACCGACAAACTCACAATTACGACAACTATTATATATATACTAGTGACTTGCACATCAAAAAATGACGGTCAATAACATTTTAAAGCTAGGAATGCTGTTTGACACACAATGTGAGTCTCTGACACTCTTGACCTTTTTGCTATGTAGAAAGAAGCACAACAGTTATAATAACTTTTTTTTATTTTTTTAACAGTCAACTTGTATTTTAACAACTGGTAAACAATCATTTTTTAACCATATTAAACTTTTTAATCATCATGTATGCAGTAATAATGTACAATGGATGAAGTTTGTATGAACTGTATGCAACATGCAACTTATATTTGAAACATTAGTGAACCATTTTTATCAACAATACTAACATTTTTAAATCTTAGGTATGGATGAGTAACATAACATTAGGTCAACTTTATATCAATGAGTATATTAAACCATTACATAATGGTTTGTAACATGCAACTTTTATTTAAGGTACTGTTAAACCACATAGGTATTGAATCCAGAGGAAGGCAAACAGTAAAAAATAACATTAAAACTTAGCCAATTGTATGAAAGAATGGAAAAAATGAATTCCTTCCTGACCCCATTAACTGGCGATCAAATTACTCCCTGGATCAATACTCTGTATTTAATTATAGATTTAATTTTTTACAACAAATTATCATCCTCCTACTAACATAAACCCTTAATTACATACAATGAAACAACTTTTGTGACCTTTGAAAAAACTATTTTAACATTACAAACATGAAGTAAATTTATTAAAATGTTAACAGTAATAAAATGCAATGTAACTGTTTTGTGGTGCCAATCCTGGCAAAAGGCCACTTCCAAGACATTCCAATGCTTTTTGTTTTTGCATGTCCAAGTGGTTCCCTTAAAAAGAGCCCAGCAGACTTTGAATTTTGTATATGGGATATAACCACTGTTGAATCTTGGTGGGTTTTTTTTTCCAGTTTTTATTGTTATTGTGGAGTTTTGTAAAATTGTACATAGAGTTTCCTATGTAAAAATGTAGTTCTCTAAAAAGAGCCAGAGTGACATTTAAATTTCGTCCTCAAAATAAAACACCTGTTCTCTATGTTTACAAATCCTCATAGTACACAATGTTTTTGGTAAAAATAGGTCCATTGTGTAATAAATCACCCTGAGTTAGGTTGTCTTCAATTGAAACTTTAATATCATCTGGATTTGTGTACCATGAAAAAGCAACATAGAGTAAAAATACCCACAGACTTAAAAGTTTGTCCTTGGGATTTATTTATGGTCATGGCAAATGACATGATAACTGCAAATTGTCTCCTTTGAAGGACAAAAGGCAAACCACTCTCACTTGGAGCCAAATCAGTTCTTGGTATAAAAAACGTATTCACCTTTATGGGTACCAGTCATAATGTCTGCATGTATGAAATGATCTTTTAAATCTTGCACAATTAATCTGGTCCTGTTACAAAGTCCATTTTTGGGATTCATATTTCTCAGTAGCATGACAATTGACCCTTTTTTCAATTGCAAAACATGTGGTGGCATTCCAGATGGTGTTAAAGAATTGATAAAGTCTATACTAAAGTTAGATTCACTGTCTTTATCGACAGCCAGAACTGAATCTGCAATGTAATAATTATTTTCGGGTGTGTAGATTAGTTTTAAAATGCTGTTATTTAGATTCAAGGCATCTATATTTTTGGTTGTTAATATCACTTTGTTTGCAATGTCTGTTATTGAGAGTGTTTCGAAAGATTGTTAATATGAGTGATTCCTTGCAAACCATTTGTGATGTAAATTCGACGGTATTATCCGGTAAATTATTTATCTGTGGATGTTTTCCTTCTCCAATTTGAATGAGCCAATCATTGAATTAATTTTGCCCTTCAGATCTCATATTTAATTCCAATTTTTAGGTGTGTAAATATTTTCCACAGTTTAATTGTTTTGATGCATGTTTCAATTATGTCAGTCCTATTTCCATGTGGCACAACAGGTAATGTTTGCCTAAAATCTCCTCCTAACAACATCACCTTTCCACCAAATGGCAAATTATTATCCATCACTTCTTTCAATTATCTATCAATACATTGCAAGGCATTATATGACATCATTGTTGCCTCATCTATGATAATTAATTTAGTTTATTTTTTATTTTTTGGTTGTAAAGAATTCAGTCGAATATCTGACACTGATGTTTCTAAAATGGGAACTGGCAGTTTAAATCCACTATGCACAGTTCTGCCACCTTCTAACAAAAGTGTGGCAATTCCAGTTGTTGCAAATGGCATTGCTATTTGACCCTGTGCTCGAATGTAACTCACCAAACAATTGTACAGATAAGTTTTTCCTGATCCACCAGGGCCATTGAGATAGAAATAACGGTCTTTGACCATTTAATCATATGTAGCATTTGTGATGGCATTAAATGCTTGCAATTGTAAAGTGTTTAAAGTTACATTTTTTTGTGTGTTTTTTGTTTTTGAAGCTCAGTGTCATAGTCATCAAAGTTGATGTCATCTATAAGTCCTGGATCAGGCAAATTAAAACTTGCACAATTTAATCCATGAGCAAGAAATATTTCTTGAATTTACATTAATGCTTTTTAGAGTGCAATGGGCTCATTGTAACATTTCAAAAAGTCTTCAGACATATTGCATTTAAATGTTTCCCACAAAGCAAATGCATCAGGTACATTGCAAAAGATGCAAATAAATGCAAATTGTTCTCTCGTTTGCTTTGGCATTTGACATAGTGCTGCTTCTTCCAGACACCTCTCCTATTCTGTATCATCTGCTATGAAGTTTTGATGTCCTGCAGCTAATAGGAAAGTATCATGAACTATGTCATTCACTGTGCGTAAATGTTCATAACTTTGTGCACCAGGAACATGTAAAAGAAGTCATCTTAAACTGAAACGTTCAATATCTCTTGGGCTGACGGTATAAATTTGTGGTATAATTTTATGAGGATCTCTTTTTCGTTGTCGCCATTGGCCATTTACAAATTGTCTGGCCTGAGTGTCCTGGCAGTTTAATTGAAACCAATCAGCATGTGTTGTTTCTCAATGTTCACTTTGGACTATGGTATTTCTTTCATTCCCTGCAGTAAAACAAACAAACGGACTTTGTGACAAATGTACAGCTAATCGATACACAGCATGTGACTCAAATTTCAGAAGATGCCACATTGCTTCAGGAGCACTGACAAAGTGAGCATCTAAATAATTAGAACGTTTGTCTTGTAAAATTGGATTTTCCTTTTCGTTTTGTACACCTTGCACAACAACAGTTGCTGCATCATATCCTTTGTATATATATTTATACACATATTTGATGGATTTAATAGAAATGCAAGCTTCCACATTTATGTGTGCATCGTACTTCATTAGCAAATGGGGATTTTATGAAGTACATATCTATTATCGCCCTTTTGGCCGCGGATAATAGCTGTTTGTCCATCTAGTCTTTTATGCAAAGGGTATCCATCACAATTAGCATAAGTTTGCATTTGAAATTGTTTTTGGAACTCTTTTGTACGTTTTCTATTTTCCATACATGGTGAATTTGGATTGATATCTCCACATGGCCCATGAATCATTCTGTGTGTTACAATCTTATAAAGTTTTGAATATTTTTCTGGATGTGGCAATTCAGCAGTAATTACTGAATCTACTCTCTCTGCAGTATTCAATTTATCTTTTTCCTGCAGGATTTAAAGTATGTGTGCATGTGGCAGGCCATTTTTTTGAAATTCAATGGTATAAACAAAAGCCACACATTTTCCAAATAACTGTGCTTTAGTTATATCCTGTATTAAAGAAATGAGTTTTATTTTGAATACTCTTGCCACTAAATCTGGTCGGTCAGAAGTCTGGTCATTGTGGATTACATGTGAATGTAATGAACACATCTGGTTTTCCAAATGTTGTGACAATAGCCATGGCATCATTATATCTTTCTTGCATATTGCGAGGAGATCCTTGCAAAGTGGATGGCAAAATGATTGCTCTTCCAGCTGGAATGTCTCTGTTGTTAGCCAATTCAGCGACATAATCCATCAATCCACAATATTGTTCTATGCAAAGCTTGTTTTGTTGAAATTTGAAAAAATTTAGATTATTTGCTTTCACTTATAGATAGGAATCAATAATCCATTGTTGTGTGAGTTTGCCCCACATAAAATAGGATTTAAATGATCCCGGACAGCAGTTTGTGCCACTTTATATTCCAGCATTGAAATATTGCTTCTAACACAAACTTTACTATTGGGATAACTGTGCAATTGCAATTTTGGATCCCATCTTGGCTCACCGTTTGAAAAGAAAATGGGATATGTCATTGGATCCAAATTACAATTTAATATATTTATGTTTATAAAAGGTTGGTCTTCATTGTGTGTATATATTCTAATATTCCGCTGAAAAGGTGGTTCACCATCCTCATTTTTTAAAGACCATGGCATCCCCATTTACTGTTGGTAAATTATACCTTCTTTGATCAGTATTGTGATCTCTTTTCAAAACCATATTGACTCTTGGCATTGGCAATTGATGTATTTGAGCATGTGCCTGTTGTTCTTTTTGAACCTGTGCTAATTGTTTGTATGCTTGACTGTATGGGTTGTTGGCCATAATTTTATCCATCTTTTCAAAGACTATGCACAAACACTGTTTATTTTCTGGAAGCATCATACATTGTTCAACAGCTTCCATTGTATCTAAGACATATAACTGTGTAAATTTCCTTTGCTCTCCTTCTTGTGGGTGTAAATGTGATGTGCGGTGGTTAATTTGTCCTTGAACTCTAAAACAATATGGACCATGTCCTGGGACATTTTCTGCTAATGTAGCACCCATAGAAGCAAATAAAATTGCACTGTTTTAAGAAATGTTGGATCGCTCATTATACTTTGTAAGTAATCTGGAAATGTGTATCTTTGTGGAAGTCTTACCTTTCCTTTCTGACAGCAACTAATGAAGTCTCCGTCAGTTGGTCTTTGCTTGAGAAAATGATAGGCCCCACAAAACTGACAAACCACATTGAGTAATCCACAATAACGAGTGTCTACTGTTAGTGCTGTAATGAAAGCAGTATCCTGAGCTTCCTCGACATAGATATCACTACAACTTTCTATATCTACATTGGTGTCATGTGTATGAACATTGGTATCATGAGGCAATATTTGGTCATTAGGCAATTTTTCACAAACATTTTTTTGTTTACTTTTTCTTTTCTTTGAAGCTCCAGCACACTCACATTGTGCTTTCTTACAAATTTTTCTTTTATTTAAAAGTCTCTGTGGGTCTTCTTCTCTTAATAGTTGGGAAGTCTCGGGAGACTGTGCATCTCTCCACCTTTGCTTCCTTCCCCTTGCTGCTTCTATTGTGCCTTCAATCCTGTCTACTCCATTGTCCAACATTGTAATCTGTAATTGTAAATAAAGGAGTAAAATATAATGTTTTTTTGTATTGTACATATTGTTTTTACCTGCTCTCAATGCTAAATCTAAATAGCATTAATGAAAGAATGAAATTATTTGAAAAGCATTTCTAATTTTTACATGAAAGAAGTTAATCCATTTTTTTTGATTGGCATACATTAAAAAGTAAAGCGCTGCACATATAAATATTGATAAATCACTTTTTTTTGGTAATAATTACTTATTAAGTCTTTAATAAATTAATCAATAAGTGACATCAATGGTAAACCTAAAGAGGTGACTATGTTTTCCTAAAGAATGGCAAACAGAAAGAGCTATGAGCAAAGTATAGATTGGGCTTAAAACAATGTGCAATTTTGTTATTTTATTAATTAAGAAATCAATCAACTTATGAGGTGTAATTTGCATTCTTTAAAGGTAAGTATCTATGTATGCATAAGTAATGTTTTTATTTTTTTATTTTATTATTATTAATGAATAATGAAATATTGAGGACCTCATTCATTTGCAATTTGGGCAATTGATTTAGGCTCTATATAAGCACATAGCATATTTTTGTTACAGAAGTTTTTAGTTGTTGAAGATTTTTCTTTTGGGTAGATTTTCAGAAACTAAAAACATCTGTAAAAAATATGCTATGTGCTTATATGGAGCACTATTCAATTTATCTTTTTCCTTCAGGATTAAAAGTATGTGTGCATGTGGCAGGCCAATTTTCTGAAATTCAATGGTATAAACAAAAGCCACACATGTTCCAAATAACTGTGCTTTCGTGATATCCTGTATTAATGAATTGAGTTTTATTTTGAATACTCTTGCCACTAAATCTGGTCGGTCAGAAGTCTGGTCATTGTGGATTACATGTGAATGTAATAAATACATCTGGTTTTCCAAATGTTGTGACAATAGCCATGGCATCATTATATCTTTCTTGCATATTGCGAGGAGATCCTTGGAAAGTGGATGTCAAAATGATTGCTCTTCCAGCTGGAATGTCTCTGTTGTTAGCCAATTCAGCGACATAATCCATCAATCCACAATATTGTTCTATGCAAAGCTTGTTTTGTTGAAATTTGAAAAAATGTAGATTATTTGATTTGACTTGTAGATAGCAATCAATAATCCATTGGTGTGTGAGTTTGCCCCACATAAAATAGGTTTTAAATGATCCCGGATAGCAGTTTGTGCCACTTTATATTCCAGCATTGAAATATTGCTTCTAACACGAACTTTACAAATGGGATAACTCTGCAATTGCAATTTTGGATCCCATCTTGGCTCACCATTTGAAAAGAAATCGGGATATGTCATTGGATCCAAATTACAATTTAATATATTTATGTTTATAAAAGGTTGGTCTTCATTGCGTGTATATATTCTAATATTCCGCTGAAAAGGTGGTTCACCATCCTCATTTTTTAAAGACCATGGCATCCCCATTTACTGTTGATAAATTATACCGTCTTTGATCAGTATTGTGATCTCTTTTCAAAACCATATTGACTCTTGGCATTGGCAATTGATGAATTTGAGCATGTGCCTGTTGTTCTTTTTCAACCTGTGCTAATCGTTTGTATGCTTGACTGTATGGGTTGTTGGCCATAATTTTATCCAACTTTTCAAAGACTATGCGCAAACACTGTTTATCTTCTGGAAGCATCATACGTTATTCAACAGCTTCCATAGTATCTAAGACATATAACTGTGTACATTTCCTTTGCTCTCCTTCTTGTGGGTGTAAATGTGATGTGCGGTGGTAAATTTGTCCTTGAACTCTAAAACAATATGGACCATGTCCTGGGACATTTTCTGCTAATGTAGCACCCATAGAAGCAAATAAAATTGCACTGTTTTAAGAAATGTTGGATCGCTCATTATACTTTGTAAGTAATCTGGAAATGTGTATCTTTGTGGAAGTCTTACCTTTCCTTTCTGACAGCAACTAATGAAGTCTCCGTCAGTTGGTCTTTCCTTGAGAAAATGATAGGCCCCACAAAACTGACAAACCACATTGAGTAATCCACAAAAATGAGTGTCTACTGTTAGTGCTGTAATGAAAGCAGTAACCTGAGCTTCCTCAACATAGATATCACTACAACTTTCTATATCTACATTGGTGTCATGTGTATGAACATTGGTATCATGAGGCAATATTTGGTCATTAGGCAATTTTTCACAGACATTTTTTTGTTTACTTTTTCTTTTCTTTGAAGCTCCAGCACACTCACATTGTGCTTTCTTACTAATTGTTCTTTTATTTAAAAGTCTCTGTGGGTCTTCTTCTCTTAATCGTTGGGAAGTCTCGGGGGACTGTGCATCTTTCGTCCTTTGCTTCCTTGGCATTGCTGCTCTTATTTTGCCTTGAATCCTGTCTTCTCCGTTGTCCACCATTGTAATCTGTAATTGTAAATAAAGGAGTACGATATAATGTTTTTTTGTATTGTACATATTGTTTTTACCTGCTCTCAAAGCTAAATCTAAATAGCATTAATGAAAGAATGAAATGATTTGAAAAGCATTTCTAATTTTTACATGAAAGAAGTTAATCCATTTTGTTTTCTTTTTTATTGGCATACATTAAAAAGTAAAGCCCTGCACATATAAATATTGATAAATCACTTTTTTTGGTAATAATTACTTATTAAGTCTTTATTAAATTAATCAATAAGTGACATCAATGGTAAACCTAAAGAAGTAGATATGTTTTCCTAAAGAATGGCAAACAGAAAGAGCTATGAGCAAAGTATAGATTGGGCTTAAAATAATGTGCAATTTTGTAATTTTATTAATTAAGAAATCTATCAACTTATAAGGTGTAATTTGCATTCTTTAAAGGTAAGCATATATGTATGCATAAGTAATGTTTTTTTGTTTTTTTTAATTATTAATGAATAATGAAATACTAAGGACCTCATTCATTTGCAATTTGGGCAATTGATTTGGGCTCTATATAAGCACATAGCATATTTTTGTTACAGAAGTTTTTAGTTGTTGAAGATTTTTCTTTTGGGTAGATTTCCAGTAACTAAAAACATCTGTAAAAAAATATGCTATGTGCTTATATAGAGCACTATTTAATTTGGTAAATCGCAATTGAATGAGGCCCTAAATGAATATAGATTAATTAATTAATCATTAACTGTCATCAATGCAAAACAAGGGCCTCATGAAATGATATACTTGTGCAATTGATGTTATTGCAGATAAAATCCTGCAGAGCTCACTCTCTGTCTTCAGTCAGGAGCATAGATGTGGAACTGTAAAATGACATGAAAATTATTTTTAATGTTTGTATTCAATTAATTTGTGATGCATTGAAAGTATGATGTTTAATTGGCAACATAACCACATAATCCTCAATATATTCATAAAGAAAAGCAATATAAAATATGAAATATAGCACGTTTCAGAATCAAAGAAACTGCCTTAAATATTTAAGTGCTTTGAAGGTCCTATCCCTGTCAGGTAATTATAAGCACTCCAGATATGTAAGTGCTTTGTAAAATGTACAACATTTTGTATCCATTATAAATGTTTTGTTTTTTGTGGGAATTATTATCAATTAATATTTCCAAAAGCAATGTACATGAATGAGCAGTAAGGCAGATATATAAGTGCAGGTTAAAAATTGTTATTGTTTGTATTGCAGTGTAAAAAAATTAAAATGTTTTTGTTAATGATAACTAATTATTAAACTAATCAATATATTGAGATACGTTAATTAATCAATAACTGTCATCAATCCAAAATGAAGAGACGTAATCCTTTTTTCTTCCATAAGAACATAATTAAATGATATACCTGTAAAGGTGATCTTTATGCTATTCAAAGGCTGCAAACGTCCCTCTCTGTGTTCAGTCAAATGCAGAGATGATGAAACTGTCAAATAAGATGGAAAGCATTTATGTAATATTTGTATTCATCCCTATCAGGCAATCAGCAGCAACACGGATATGTCAGTGCATTGTAAAATATACATATTGATTGTGGTCCTTTTTGACTATTTAATAGTTAATAAAGTAATGTAGATTAATGATCAGTAATACAGATATATAAGTGCAAGGTGAAATCTATATTTTTTTATTGCATTGTAAAATACACATTTTTTTTGTAATTTTTTTATGTAGTGATTACTAATTATTAATTAATAAAATATTGTGCATTAATAATTAATTAATCAATGAATAAATATATTAGAAAGAGGTAAGCATTAATATATTAATAAACTAACGACAGTGTAACATTTTACATTTTTAATTATAATGATTACTAATTACTAATTAATAAAATAATGTACATTAATAATTAATTAATTAATCAAATACATATATTAGAAAGAAGTGAGCATTAATATATTAATAAACTAAAGGCAGTTGGAAATTTTAAAACTTATTTTTTGATAATGATTACTAATTAATAATTAGTAAATTAATTTACATTAATAATTAATTAATCAATAAATAAATATATTAGAAAGAGCTAAGCATAAAAATATTCATAAACTAAATTATAAGTTTGTTGCTCAATTTTTTTAACTAATAATATAAACATTTTTTTATAATAATTAATGTATTAATTATTTTTTAATGATAAGTAATATAAATTAATATACTTGACCTAGTTATAATTAATATTCAGCAATCAGTATCCTGAAGAGCTAACAATCTGTTTGGATTTTCCGGCAGCAGAAAATGTCCACTCAGACTGTCATCACCTGACGAGAAAGTGTCAGCTCTGTAGCAGGTGTGCCCTATATATAGGCTGCGTGTGCAAGACAAAACCGTTGGTTTAGGCGGGAAAGCCGCCATTTCATAATATTAATGTGTAAATGTGTAAGTTAGTGCTGTAAAATGGCGGCGTTAGTGTATGTTGTACGTGTTGCTCAAGCATATTGCGTCCTTCTTATTAGTATTTTTTGTACCTCGTACGTGCCTGTCAATGTTGTAGATCTCTAGAAGTGTTTTCCGCAGTTTGCGGTCGAGTAGCCTCGTTTTAATATTTTCATCCGCCATTTTTTTTTCTTGCTTAGCCGATTTTCAAGTGCTGAAAATGGTTAAATTCTACTTAAATTCGCAGTTTTTTTTATGTTTTTTTGTTATTTTGCTGTGTTTTTGTTGTGTTTCGATGTACGTATTTCAGCCTTTAACTTTGTATTTTTGTGACCTCTTATTTTTTTTTTCTAAGTCCCGCGGGTCGTATTTGTTTTTTTTTGAAAGTCCTGCGGCATGTTTTTTTTATTTTCACAGTCCCGCTTTTCTGGGTTGTTTTTAACCGCTAGTGAGGTGCCGTTGAACCTCCACCTCCGCAAATGCATGCACTTGCTTCATGAGGTCTGCATTTGCGGCCTGCAATGAGCCTTTGGCTCATTGTAGCCGACGTTGGAGCCTCCACCTCCGCAAATGCGACCCTCGCTTTGCGAGGTCCGCATTTGCGGCCAGAACTGCATCCCTCGCTTTGCGAGGGACGCAGTTCTTGCAAGCTCGCGAAGTGACAATGACTGACAGTTTGACAATCATAATATGTGATATATATATATATATATATATATATATATATATATATACTGTATATATATATATATATGTATATGTGTGTGTGTTTAGATATATACTGTATATATATATATATACTACATACTACAGCCAGAGGGGCTTGAAATCATGACTCATGTCAATATACATGCAAGGTTTTCTGTAATGACTTTAAGGGCTTAACTAGATTGATTGTATTCATTTACATTAATGATTATTCTGCAGTAATGTTAATACACAGTTAACACCAAATTTACACACCTAACAGATGGTGCTGAGCACATTTGTTGACTTTCATTCCTTTAATTGGTGTTACAAAAGTGCTATGGTATCAACATTATCGAGGCAAACACAAATAACATAGCTGATAAATAATATTTAATCTTAGCAAAAATCATAACATAAACATAGCAACAAAACAACACAGTAACAAATTATCAAGTATGCAAAGTATCATGGTGGAGGTGGGTAGGATACAGAGTTCTAATAACCCAGGGAAATAGAGATATAGGAACAGAATTCAGGCAGGGTAATGACATTGATATGTATGATCAGTTGAGGGGGATTTACAGTGCATCATCCAACATGAGGTAATATCATTTACATCATATTATTACAGATATCCAGGCAACTATAACATTCAATAAGCAAAGATAACAATAATACAGACTAAGGAGTTATACGTATGGGGAGAAGTCAAATGTTGGCTTGTGTGTTCAACAGACACTCCTATGCAACTTCAGAATTATAAGTGCTCAATCAGTTAATGTTATAACCCCAATAGGTCAGTTCTCTGGCAATGATAATCCGCTAAGAGAGCAGCCTCTCCAAACCTAACTTTGGACAGATAGGGACCTGACCAGTACCTTATCAGTCTGTTCTAACTTTTTTGAGATTCACTCACAACAAACCGGGCAATTTGAAGGGACTTCTGTTCTCCGAGTGAGCATCTCTATTATCTGTTGTTACATATGCATAACTGTAGGTTAAGGTAACCTCATTAACAGTTGTGTTCAAAGCCTAGAGTTTCTCTTTCCCTTATGTATAGGGAGGATCACATCAGCACTGAAGAAGAGATCTTGAATGGAGTATGATGCAGCTTTCACAATAGTCCAAGACAGACACTGCCAGCAATAGGTACATATAAATCTATGTAGAGTATATGAGCATACACATGCTGTGGATATGCAAGGAACATCAGGTGACATATGTCACATGACATCTGTATTGTAGTCTGCAATTGAAGCTAATCAGTATTAAGATTCAGATATCTCACAGAAAGCAACAAATTAACGATTATGGCACATGCACATACATGATGCAATGTGACATTAGCATGGTCATGTAATGTTGGGATGCTCATCATCATGCGTTGTTCTGACTTTGAGGAATGTGACACATCTTTGAGATCTGTAAGAAACATACAATGAGCATGTTAATATGAACATTACACATGCTATATGAGCTCCTACTTCATCACATACAAAGACATGCTGGTAATTTAAAATATATGTTTTACCTATTATTTTCATTCATATGAAACAAGCTACTCATCTGGCAGATTATGAGGAAGGATATTTCTAATTACTCATGATGTAGGAATATCACACCTATTACACATAACTGCATTATTGGAGAGCTGCATGTGCTTTTTTACCTTGGACGTAGTCCCTAGATTATCCACAAGGTGATTTGTTCGCCCAGGACTCATGCGCTGTGGATCTTTATTAGATTGGACAGCTTACGCATTACTTATGGGATGTATTCTGGTAAATTGAAAGGTTTGCCTCCAATAATGGAGTTGTTATTTATTTGTTCTTCAGCATACATGCACGTTATTCAGCAAATACTTACTATGTAGTTCACATTGATGTAGCAGTTGTTCTGCTGCTGTACATGTTGTTTTTCTTTGTCTTTGTTGTTAAATGATGAGTTTACACATGGCAGCAGTTCTGTAATGGAAATATGATGTGATTATTGGAGTCACCAATTATCCACTGTAAGCATTTTGCTTCCAACATTGAGTTAAAATGTGATTAGTGACCACATCTTTTTATCTCATGCTGTACATATATTCTCATTTAATATCTGCAGGTATGTTCATATTTCCAGATTGATATGAATTGCATTGATCCCTATTGGATGTGGATTTTCATGATCAGACAATGTGAACTTTACTGGTCTATAATGTGTTGAGGTTTTCATATACAAATGTTGGGCATATATACATTGACATTGTGGGGTATATAATCCACTCCATTTATCTATGCTATTGATGTTTTGAATTGTCAGTACTTCTGATGTGTATGGGAATGTGTGCTTACTTACCTGTAACTGATAGCGTGGCATGTTCTAGTGTATTCATTGTTAATCAATAGTGCATCATGATACATACATCATATCAGGAAATTCTCCTCTACTGTGGAATATTTGATATTCTGTGTGACAATGGGGATGGAGAAAATAGTTTTATGAGTTAGGCATAATAAAGCTAAATTGTTGTTATTTCTTAGTGGGTTTGTACTTACATGTGAAGTATTCACAAATGACGTGGGCACGTTGTTGTGACCCCTGCAGATTATCCACTACAGGGGGAGGTAAAGCCTCTTCCTCCCCATATAGCAGAGATGCATCAATGTCCACCAGATAGTTGGCCTGTACTTCTATACTGAGCATACAACAGCAGGCAATGATGATCTGACAAACCTTGCCTGGGCTATATTGTAGAGCACCACCAGAGGAATGTAAGCATCTGAAGCGCATTTTGAGTACACCGGATGTGCGCTCAATTACATTCCGGCATGTCTTATGTGCCGCATTATACCTCTCCTTTGCATGTGTTTGTGGATTGCTCACAGGGGTCAACAGCCATGGCAAACACCCATATCCTGCATCACCTGTTCATGAAACTACTAGATGCAAGGAAGTGTATTGTGGCTAACATCCATTTAAATCCTGGAATAGCGCTATTGGTCCATGTGCAAAGCTCAAGGTCCTCACTAAGGACCGCATATAGCTCTCCAAAACTGGCACAGGTCAGCCTAAAATGCTCATACACCTCCCCATCAGTTAACCCCTCTAATTTGAGTCTCTCCCTGTCAGTCTCTCCCCTTACAGGCTCCTGGACCTGCTCACCCCCCTGTGGCTGTTGCTGTGTCAGAGCCAGAACTTCATGGGCACCAAGTTCTTGTTGTGCCTTCCCAAAGGCTGATCACTCACATCAATGTCATCCTCCCTGTCTGCAGGTGCCCCTATATCCCCCTGTTCCTGTGCTACTGGAGCTCTTTCCCCTCCCCTGATCCCCCACCATGATACTATGCATGGCCTGGTTTGTTTCTGGCCCAGCATGGATTACATTACCGGTCTCCCCCTCTTTCACAGACAGACACTGCCACTCTGCCACTCCTCATCCCGCGATCACATACCTTGCATCTGGATCTTCATCATACCACATGCTTTACAGACAATCGTATCTCATGTAACCATGCATCCATATTCTCCTGCATCTCTCTGACTTGTTGGGAATCCATGCTGGTTCGGATGTGCTAATGACTAGTTGGGGAAGGGTTATATAGCTTGTTGTTTACAGCACCTGTTAGTAGGCAGGTAGATTTCAGGTTTGCAGTTGCTCGCCTGTGGATTTGAGACTTATCTGGCATTCCAGCTGATGATTGCCCTGCTCTATTTATTGATCACACTCACTGTTTGATGCAGAGTAAACAAAATATGTTACTGGCGACTGTATCAGATTATTTATTTATTCAGGATGTATCTGATTACATTGCTATAGTTAATGTTTTAATGTTTGTTTTAATGTTGTGACAGGCCTCAACATGGCCTTTCTTGTTCACATGTATTTCTTGACCTGTGATTTTCATTTAGATTTATATATTTAATTGGTCTTTTGTGCCTCAGTATTTGCTAAGTGATGATATCTCCCATAGTTCAATGGTTGTACATGCTTTTATATAAGCGTGTTATCTTTTTAAATGCTGCGTCAATTGTTTTTGGCAATGTGTATAGCAATTTTTCACAAGCTATTCCTCAGGGCTAGCCGCACAGGTCAGGCTTTCAGTTTAAAATGATTGTTCTTTATAATCTTCTTTGGGGATTGTTATAACAGAGGCCTCCAGCATTTCTTTGTGGGTCTGGCCTGATATCTTAATTTCATTCAAGGCATTCTTAAGAGGAGTAAGAATTTCTGACTTACAAAGTTTGTAGTAACAATTTCTATATCCATCTGGGCCAGGGGAGGAAAACATTTTCAGGCCATCTATAGCAGCCAAGATTTCTTTATCAGTTATTTATTTATTTAGAGTAGCAAGATTGTCGTCAGAAACTCTAGGTAAGTCAATATTATCCAAAAATTTAAGTATCTCTTCTTTAGATTTTATCATCACTTAAATTATAAAGGTCTTGATAAAAAAGACCAAATGCATTTCCTATATCATTAGGCTTTGTCAGGATCTTATTTTTATACTTTAAAGTATCTATTCTTTTGCTTGATGTTTTACTCTTCAGTTTGTTAGCTAGAAGTCATCCTGATTTATTTCCCATATGATACAATCGTTGTTGCAATGACCATAGGGATTTATCTAGCAGTTCCTGTTCTATTTTTTTAAATCTGGGATCTTATTGCTTCCATTCTCTTTAAAGTCTTATCATCTGAATTGTTTTTATTGGACCTATCTAAATTTGTCAAGTCAATGTATAGGTCCCGTAAAGGTCGACCTCTAAGTTTTTTCTTCATGGCCCATCACCGTTCAAAATCTCTCTTATTGACTTTAGAATTTTTCAGTTCAACCACAAAAAGTCTCACAAGAATTTTGCAAAGAGATTCATATTCATCCCTTAACTTTGCAGCTGTAGTTTATACTCTTCAATAAAACTTAGCTTAGCTTTTCACTTCTACTCTTTATATCTCATAATTTTTTAGAAATAATACAATTTTCATACAATGATGTTATGAACATTTCTCGCCCAGTTAATAATAAATATATTAGGTCATGCTTCTCTCACTGACTCTTTAAGGTTTTATAGTTCATTCTTAAGAGTCTCACAAGAGTTTTGCAAATAGTTTCATATTCATACTGTGCCATTATAATTTAATTATTTCTGTATGGAATAATTGCAAAACTTTATTTCTGAAAACTCTTTCTACTTTGTAATTTATTCTCATGAGATTCAAATGAAACGACAATTTCATGCCAGATATGATGGTTATAAAATTCCTCATCTGGTTGATAATGTATCCATGGAATGGAGCCTCTCTCACCAGCTCTTTGAGATTTCACAGTTCAAAAAGACCCTACAAGAAGCTTCACATTCATGCTATGCCCTATGGCTATGGTTAATTCTCTGCTGGTAATAATGCCTGTGCTCAGACTTAACTATATTGTCTCACGAGATTTGCCAATTAAGACAATTTCATGCCATACTATGATGGTTATAAAAATTCCTCATTCAGATGATAATATGACCATAAAATCAAGCCTCTCTCACAGGCTTTTTTAATATTACAGTTCAATAATAAGCGTCTTATCAGACTTTGCAAAAAGCTTCAAATTCATACCATGCCATTATGGCTGTGGGTAAATATCTACAAATAATGATGACTGTACTCACTTATCTCATATTATCTAAGAAAATTTAAAATTAGCAACAATGTCATGCTATACTTACTGCTATTCTTTATTTGGGGATTGTTGTGCGAGTTATTGTAATGCCTTTCATTGCTTTCCCCATATTTTAAAGTCTAGTGGTGTGTTGTCTTTTACATTCTTAAGTACTTTTTAACCCGTAATATTTTTGGCTCCATTTGCCTTTTTTGGGCTTGAAGGCCAGTGCGTCTTTGGGGAATTGAAGCAATTTCATAGAGATTTGCAATTGTAACATTTACGGGCTTGACAGATCAAAGGTTTAGCTTTGGGACGGAGTTCAGATTTTGATGGCCCGTAGGATTTTTCCGCCTGTAACCAGCAGATTGTTTGCAGGAAGCTAAAAGAGGCCAATTTAATAGCAGTATATTTTGCAGGCTACTTTAAGAGCTACAATTTCTAAAACTGTAGCAATTTAATAGGATCAAATCTCTATTATTTTTTATTTTTTTTCCAATAATTTTTTATTTTTTACAAAAATAGCAATAATGTTACAAGAGAAAACATAATAATACTATACATAACATCATTCTAGTTAGTAATATCAAGAAAACAAATTCCAGCATTTATTTTTTTAACATTCTTACTTTTCCTTCCTTTTCCTTACATTATTTATTTATTTTTTTTAAGCCTTCCATCCCCTTTTGATCCTTTGCTCCATTAAGTTCATTATATAGTGTAATTTTCAATAGGGTCTCAATAGCTTCACAATAATAACAAGAACTGCTATTTTAAAATTTAGACTCAGACTTAACACACTTCCATTCACACTTCTTCCATTCATGGCTTCAGGTCAGGAGGGAGAGCGGGTACGGGCGGGTAAGGGAGCGGGGCGAGATGAGGTAGCCAGACAATCCTGGGTAAGACCAGTGGCTTCATCAGTTACATACTAGGGAAATATTTATCCCATAAAGACCAAGAGAGGCTGTTTTTTTTAATTTTTATAACTCCCAAGTCCATAAAATTTAATTCAAGCAGCCGATTTTTATCTACTTTTGTTGTACCCTCTTTCCAAGACAGGACATATTTCTGCTTCCACTTGGAGGCTATCAATGATTTTGCTACCATCAAAACCTGCAACATAAGGGCTTTAATTTTTAAGAACAGTGGAGGAAAAATATGTAATAAAATTATTTCTGGATCTGGAGTTAGCTCTACCCCACATATCTTTGTCAGTTGGTCGAAAACTTCAGCCCAGAATTTTTGGATATATGGGCATTGCCACCAAATATGCAGAGGGGAACCTATCCGGCTACAATTATGCCAACAATATTTCACATGATCTTGGCCGCTAATCATTGCCATCTTAACCGGTGTGTAGTGCCACCTATTGCAGATTTTAAAGTGGAGTTCTCTATAGGAGGGATTTTTAACAAATCTATCCGTGATTGCATATGATCTATGCCAATCTTCTATGGTCCAGTTAGACTCCAAGTCTCCCTCCCAGTCTTGCATGCTCTTGGTTTTCTCCATTTGTGGCCTTCTAATTATTTCGTAACACTTGGATATAGGATGCTTTTTAGATTCTACCATAATCAATTTTTCAAATTGGGTTAAATCTCTTGGTATGGTTAAGTAAAACTCTGACTTCTTCAGGGCTTTTCCCAACATAAGATATTCTAGCCAGGAGATCTTTAGTTGAGGGGCTTTTAATTTTATGTTCTCCAATGAAAGTATGTTTCCAGGGAACAGTTCCATCAGCAGGTGAAAACCTGCTTTAGCTATCCTCCCTAAAATAGGCGATTCAATATATATTGCTAGATCCAATAACGGGGTAATAGGCGAAGGGAATGGAATCAGATCATATTTAACATTCAATTTATTCCATATATTCTCGTTTCCTCTAACCATAGCTTCGCCCTGTTTAATATAATTAAGATTGATCTTCTTTTGGAATAAGAGAATTTTAATGCTATTTAAACCTGATAGCTCTTGTTCAATTTGGACCCAGTTGTTAACATTTGTAGGTTCTAGCCATTCCAGCATATTTGCCACTAATGTAGCTTCCTGGTATTCCTTAAGTAATGGATAAGCCAAGCCTCCATGTTTAAATTTCCCTCCCATTCTCGATTTTTTTATTCTTATTTTTTTCCCCTTATGAATGAAATTATCGATTTTATTTTGTAATAGGTTTAACAAATATGTTGAAATTCGGCAAGGGATATTGCGTAGGATGTAGGTAATTTTAGGTAGTATTACCATTTTTATAGCAATAAGTCTGCCGGACCAAGATATATTCAAGCCTGACCACGTATTAATTTTAATTTTAATTTTCTCACTTATCTCATATTATCTAAGAAAATTTAAAATTAGCAACAATGTCATGCTATACTTTTATTGCTTTTGCTCCAGTACAATAATACAGCCATAAATTGTTATAAAGAATCCTGCTGACAAAACTTGTGCAAAATGTATTTTTTTTGCAATCAAAGTCCTAATATTATTGCACAGCACTTTCTTCTTTTAGGGTGCAGTAATATTATGACTTTGGGAAGTAAGAAAGTAGGAAGGGTATATCTGAACCATGCAGGTATACCCTTCCTCCTTTCTAACTTCTAAAAGAACACAGACAGAGTTTGAGAGGGCATTGACAGAGCAGCACAAACCAGATACTTCTAGGAGTTAATAGTACCATTCTCCCCTTTATAATTAACAATCTCCAATTCCCCAAATGTTCACATTTTGCGAAAGATTTAGCCAGCTCGTTATATTAAAAAAAACTTCCTCTATGCCTTCCTCACAGCACCATCTCATCACAGTTAAGTCATTTCATCAAAAATAAATAGTCAGGTGCTGTACAGAAGAAGGACAGAAGATGGATCTTCTCCAAAACCCCAATGGTCCCCCAAAAATCCTCCAAACCTCCTCCATGTCTCCATTATCACTCCTGCACCACTACTTTGATAGAAGGCGTCTCGTGGTCTGTGGCTGTTTTTGGCTGGAGCACTGGGCAAGCAGAGGCATAGAGACAGTATTGCTGGCACTGCATGCACTTTGAGTGCGACCCAGTATTGGCGACTCCAGACCTCTGTCTTTCACATCCGCCGGCCTTACAGTGTATTACAATTGATGCAGGATCCAGCAAGGAACCAATGCATCAAACTGACACCCTCACAGCATAGCAGACAGGGCCATAGTCAGGGTTTGGCGCACAGCTGATTGCTATGGATGCTTCATGAAAGTACTATTTTACCTCCACACGTCAGCATATTTTTCAACCCTTAGTGTTATAATGTAAGTAGAATAGATAAAAGGACGGGATAATGTGGTAGATTCCCACCCCCCATATATTATTAATAATACAAACTTCCATTTTTTACCTTCCCTGTTCTGTTTCTCAGTTATCACTTTTTTTATACACTTTCCCTTGTTGATTCATGGAAACAGGGTTTGAGAAACTAATGGAAAACCTAATATTTTCTCCTGTCAGACCTATAGTTTATTTTACCCAGTTTGTTCCTCCCTCACTAAATGTCAGTTGACCAAAGCATCCTTTTCCAGCCAGTGTTCTCCTGTATAGCACTCCATCTTCATTGCCTTATGTAGAAAGTAGTTTGTGGTCCATCATTTTTCTTTGACATATCAATAACCCTCAAAAAAATCTCAACAAACAAGTGGACTGGCATCTTTCTACTATGGTTCCTCATTGCCAAATCTGTAAAGATGAAACACTTCAGGTCTACACCTTGGACCTCTGTCTCTTTGTACGATTTACATTGGTCCATATGAGCCCCATTTGTGACTGTTTCACAAGCGTCTGCTGTTTCTGGGGCTTGGTCTTTGTACCTTAAGCACTCATACCTAATGTACCACCCAGTTTTTAAAAATTCTTAATCTTGCTCAGTCCCCATTTTAAAATAAAGTTTGATATCGAGATAATACTTTAAAATCAGTTGGGCTCATGTTACAGGCAGCAAAATGTAGCAGTAATCTCAACTGCTCCTAAATTTGGGAAATATATTGTTCTCTGGACACAGTTTTGCTGAGGGGAGTTGACAATTGAGGATCACCAGAGTGGTCTAGTGTCACCTGTCACCATATCATGAGCTCATAGGGATAATATTTAATAACACTGGAAGGTGTAACGTCCAAAATTGCTGAAAGATGGGTGACCAAAGAATTGTATCCTGTGCATGCATTTTGGCTAGTTTAGATTCTATAGTGTGATGGATTTATCTGTAATTGTCTATCCCAGATAAGCTTTACTATTATTATTATTATCTTTTATTTGTAACGCATCAACATATTCCATAGGTCTGTACAGGGGATAAGAAAAAGGAGAAATGCAATATTAACAAACTGTAGAACATGTTGGGCCCTGTTGTAAGCTTAAAATCTTAAACTCGCTACTTACAATCTAAAGTGAAAGAATGAAGCAAAACCTGGGAAAGAAGGGTGAGGAATATGAAGGAAGTGAAAGCTGGCTTCAGGTGGTGAGGAGTGCAAAGTTAGAAAGGTTTTTTAATTAAATGTGAGATGGAAGGGATCTAACAATGATTTGAGGTAAAAGGCTTTAGTATGCAATATGCTATCTGTCCCTTGTGGTCAGATAGTATTACCTGCAAACGGAAAAGTCAGTAATTTGACTGCTATATACAGTGGATATACAAAGTCTACACACCCCTGATAAAATGTCAGGTTTCTGTGCTGTAAAAAAAATGAGACAAAGATAAATCATTTCAGAACTTTTTCCATTTTTAATGTGACCTATAAACTGTACAACTCAATTGAAAAACAAACTGAAATATTTTAGGTGGAGGGAAGAAAAAGAAAAAAAAGAAAATTAATGTGGTTGCATAAGTCTGCACACCCTCTTATAACTGGGGATGTAGCTGTGTTCAGAATTAAGCAATCACATTCCAAATCGTGTTAAATAGGAGTCAGCATACACCTGCCATCATTTAAAGTGCCTCTGATTAACCCCAAATAAAGTTCAGTTGGTCTTTCCTGAAATTTTCTTAGTCACATCCCACAGGAAAAGCCATGGTCCACAGAGAGCTTCCAAAGCATCAGAGGGATCTCATTGTTAAAATGTATCAGTCAGGAGAAGGCTACAAAATAATTTCCAAGTCATTAGATATGGAACACAGTGAAGACAGTCATCATCAAGTGGAGAAAATATGGCACAATAGTGACATTACAAAGAACTATAGCTACCTCCAAAAGTGATGAAAAGATGAGAAGAAAACTGGTCTGGGAGGCTACCAAGAGGCCTACAGCAACATTAAAGGAGCTGCAGGAATATCTGGCAAGTACTGGCTGTGTGGTACATGTGACAACAATCTCCTGTATTCTTCATATGTCTGGGCTATGGGGTAGAGTGGCCAGACGAAAGCCTTTTCTTACAAAGAAAAACATCCAAGCCAGGCTACATTTTGCAAAAACACATCTGAAGTCTCCCAAAAGCATGTGGGAAAAGGTGTTATGGTCTGATGAAACCAAGGTTGAACTTTTTGGCCATTATTCGAAAAGATATGTTTGGCGCAAAAACAACACTGCACATCACCAAAAGAACACCATACCCACAGTGAGGCATGGTGGTGGCAGCATCATGCTTTGGGCTGTTTTTCTTCAGCTGGAACTGGGGCCTTAGTTAAGATAGAGGGAATTATGAAAAGTTCCAAATACCAGTCAATATTGGCACAAAAGGTTTCTGCTAGAAAGCTGAACATGAAGAGGAACTTCATCTTTCAGCATTACAACGACCCAAAGCATACATCCAAATCAACAAAGGAATGGCTTCACCAGAAGAAGATTAAAGTTTTGGAATGGCCCAGCCAGAGCCCAGACCTGAATCCGGTTGAAAATCTGTGGGGTGATCTGAAGAGGGCTCTTCACAGGAGATGCCCTCGCAATCTGACATATTTGGAATGTTTTTGCAAAGAAGAGTGGGCAAATCTTGCCAAAATGTGCAAAATGGGCCATGCTGATAATAATATTTTTGGCTCCATTTGCCTTTTTTGGGCTTGAAGGCCAGTGCGTCTTTGGGGAATTGAAGCAATTTCATAGAGATTTGCAATTGTAACATTTACGGGCTTGACAGATCAAAGGTTTAGCTTTGGGACGGAGTTCAGATTTTGATGGCCCGTAGGATTTTTCCGCCTGTAACCAGCAGATTGTTTGCAGGAAGCTAAAAGAGGCCAATTTAATAGCAGTATATTTTGCAGGCTACTTTAAGAGCTACAATTTCTAAAACTGTAGCAATTTAATAGGATCAAATCTCTATTATTTTTTTTTTTTTTTCCAATAATTTTTTATTTTTTACAAAAATAGCAATAATGTTACAAGAGAAAACATAATAATACTATACATAACATCATTCTAGTTAGTAATATCAAGAAAACAAATTCCAGCATTTATTTTTTTAACATTCTTACTTTTCCTTCCTTTGCCTTACATTATTTTTTTTTTTTTTTTAAGCCTTCCATCCCCTTTTGATCCTTTGCTCCATTAAGTTCATTATATAGTGTAATTTTCAATAGGGTCTCAATAGCTTCACAATGATAACAAGAACTGCTATTTTAAAATTTAGACTCAGACTTAACACACTTCCATTCACACTTCTTCCATTCATGGCTTCAGGTCAGGAGGGAGAGCGGGTACGGGCGGGTAAGGGAGTGGGGCGAGATGAGGTAGCCAGACAATCCTGGGTAAGACCAGTGGCTTCATCAGTTACATACTAGGGAAATATTTATCCCATAAAGACCAAGAGAGGCTGTTTTTTTTTATTTTTATAACTCCCAAGTCCATAAAATTTAATTCAAGCAGCCGATTTTTATCTACTTTTGTTTTACCCTCTTTCCAAGACAGGACGTATTTCTGCTTCCACTTGGAGGCTATCAATGATTTTGCTACCATCAAAACCTGCAACATAAGGGCTTTAATTTTTAAGAACAGTGGAGGAAAAATATGTAATAAAATTATTTCTGGATCTGGAGTTAGCTCTACCCCACATATCTTTGTCAGTTGGTCGAAAACTTCAGCCCAGAATTTTTGGATATATGGGCATTGCCACCAAATATGCAGAGGGGAACCTATCCGGCTACAATTACGCCAACAATATTTCACATGATCTTGCCCGCTAATCATTGCCATCTTAACCGGTGTGTAGTGCCACCTATTGCAGATTTTAAAGTGGAGTTCTCTATAGGAGGGATTTTTAACAAATCTATCCGTGATTGCATATGATCTATGCCAATCTTCTATGGTCCAGTTAGACTCCAAGTCTCCCTCCCAGTCTTGCATGCTCTTGGATTTCTCCATTTGTGGCCTTCTAATTATTTCGTAACACTTGGATATAGGATGCTTTTTAGATTCTACCATAATCAATTTTTCAAATTGGGTTAAATCTCTTGGTATGGTTAAGTAAAACTCTGACTTCTTCAGGGCTTTTCCCAACATAAGATATTCTAGCCAGGAGATCTTTAGTTGAGGGGCTTTTAATTTTATGTTCTCCAATGAAAGTATGTTTCCAGGGAACAGTTCCATCAGCAGGTGAAAACCTGCTTTAGCTATCCTCCCTAAAATAGGCGATTCAATATATATTGCTAGATCCAATAACGGGGTAATAGGCGAAGGGAATGGAATCAGATCATATTTAACATTCAATTTATTCCATATATTCTCGTTTCCTCTAACCATAGCTTCGCCCTGTTTAATATAATTAAGATTGATCTTCTTTTGGAATAAGAGAATTTTAATGCTATTTAAACCTGATAGCTCTTGTTCAATTTGGACCCAGTTGTTAACATTTGTAGGTTCTAGCCATTCCAGCATATTTGCCACTAATGTAGCTTCCTGGTATTCCTTAAGTAATGGATAAGCTAAGCCTCCATGTTTAAATTTCCCTCCCATTCTCGATTTTTTTATTCTTATTTTTTTCCCCTTATGAATGAAATTATCGATTTTATTTTGTAATAGGTTTAACAAATATGTTGAAATTCGGCAAGGGATATTGCGTAGGATGTAGGTAATTTTAGGTAGTATTACCATTTTTATAGCAATAAGTCTGCCGGACCAAGATATATTCAAGCCTGACCACGTATTAATTTTAATTTTAATTTTCTCACTTATCTCATATTATCTAAGAAAATTTAAAATTAGCAACAATGTCATGCTATACTTTTATTGCTTTTGCTCCAGTACAATAATACAGCCATAAATTGTTATAAAGAATCCTGCTGACAAAACTTGTGCAAAATGTATTTTTTTTGCAATCAAAGTCCTAATATTATTGCACAGCACTTTCTTCTTTTAGGGTGCAGTAATATTATGACTTTGGGAAGTAAGAAAGTAGGAAGGGTATATCTGAACCATGCAGGTATACCCTTCCTCCTTTCTAACTTCTAAAAGAACACAGACAGAGTTTGAGAGGGCATTGACAGAGCAGCACAAACCAGATACTTCTAGGAGTTAATAGTACCATTCTCCCCTTTATAATTAACAATCTCCAATTCCCCAAATGTTCACATTTTGCGAAAGATTTAGCCAGCTCGTTATATTAAAAAAAACTTCCTCTATGCCTTCCTCACAGCACCATCTCATCACAGTTAAGTCATTTCATCAAAAATAAATAGTCAGGTGCTGTACAGAAGAAGGACAGAAGATGGATCTTCTCCAAAACCCCAATGGTCCCCCAAAAATCCTCCAAACCTCCTCCATGTCTCCATTATCACTCCTGCACCACTACTTTGATAGAAGGCGTCTCGTGGTCTGTGGCTGTTTTTGGCTGGAGCACTGGGCAAGCAGAGGCATAGAGACAGTATTGCTGGCACTGCATGCACTTTGAGTGCGACCCAGTATTGGCGACTCCAGACCTCTGTCTTTCACATCCGCCGGCCTTACAGTGTATTACAATTGATGCAGGATCCAGGAAGGAACCAATGCATCAAACTGACACCCTCACAGCATAGCAGACAGGGCCATAGTCAGGGTTTGGCGCACAGCTGATTGCTATGGATGCTTCATGAAAGTACTATTTTACCTCCACACGTCAGCATATTTTTCAACCCTTAGTGTTATAATGTAAGTAGAATAGATAAAAGGACGGGATAATGTGGTAGATTCCCACCCCCCATATATTATTAATAATACAAACTTCCATTTTATACCTTCCCTGTTCTGTTTCTCAGTTATCACTTTTTTTATACACTTTCCCTTGTTGATTCATGGAAACAGGGTTTGAGAAACTAATGGAAAACCTAATATTTTCTCCTGTCAGACCTATAGTTTATTTTACCCAGTTTGTTCCTCCCTCACTAAATGTCAGTTGACCAAAGCATCCTTTTCCAGCCAGTGTTCTGTATAGCACTCCATCTTCATTGCCTTATGTAGAAAGTAGTTTGTGGTCCATCATTTTTCTTTGACATATCAATAACCCTCAAAAAAATCTCAACAAACAAGTGGACTGGCATCTTTCTACTATGGTTCCTCATTGCCAAATCTGTAAAGATGAAACACTTGAGGTCTACACCTTGGACCTCTGTCTCTTTGTACGATTTACATTGGTCCATATGAGCCCCATTTGTGACTGTTTCACAAGCGTCTGCTGTTTCTGGGGCTTGGTCTTTGTACCTTAAGCACTCATACCTAATGTACCACCCAGTTTTTAAAAATTCTTAATCTTGCTCAGTCCCCATTTTAAAATAAAGTTTGATATCGAGATAATACTTTAAAATCAGTTGGGCTCATGTTACAGGCAGCAAAATGTAGCAGTAATCTCAACTGCTCCTAAATTTGGGAAATATATTGTTCTCTGGACACAGTTTTGCTGAGGGGAGTTGACAATTGAGGATCACCTGAGTGGTCTAGTGTCACCTGTCACCATATCATGAGCTCATAGGGATAATCACATATATAGTTGTGAGCGTACGAGTTGTTGCTAACGCTGCGGGCTCGCGTAGCGAGTCGCGGGCCTCGCGTAGCGAGGGCCGCGGCTCGCGCAGCGAGTCGCGGGCCTCGCGTAGCGAGGGCACTGTGCCAGGTTCTCAGTTGCTGGCATGGAGCGCCGAAGGCGCTCCTTGCCAGCAACTGAGGACCCTCGCGAAGCGAGGGCCTCAGTTGCTGGCATGGAGCGCCGCAGGCGCTCCTTGCCAGCAACTGAGGACCCTCGCGAAGCGAGGGCCTCAGTTGCTGGCTTGGAGCGCCGCAGGCGCTCCATGCCAGCACCTGAGGACCTCGCAAATCGAGGTCTTCAGTTGCAGCAACTGCGACCCTTGAAAAAAAAAGTTTACGTCCAAACACATTACGACACTCGCAAACAACATACGACACACGTTGAAACACATTACGACACTCGCAAACAACATACGACACACGTTCACACACATTACGGCCTCGCAACACTCGGACGCAACTCGCGAACATTACAAAATTACAAACACAATACATACACACAGCACATACATAAAAACCTTACCTACACAAACAGGAAGCACCCAGGACCTCAAAAATGCAACTTAGAACTTAATTGCACTCAAAATAAAAGAGTTTCGACACTAAATACTTTGTTAAGCGACAAAAAAAATGGCCGACGAATAAAACGAAAACGAGGCTACACACGCAAACACCATGCTACACACGCAAACACCATACGAGACACGTTACCACACATTACGAGTTCGCAAACATCGGACGCAACACGCCGACATACAAAAATTTAAAACTTAACAAAGACACACAACAAACACATAAAAAGCTTACCTACAGCAAGAGGAACCAGCCAGCACCTCAAAAAAACAAGTTACACCTACATTTAAATCAAAATAAACACTTTAGACAGTAATACCATCGCTAAGCGAGAGAAAAAATGGCCGACGAACAAAACGAAAACGAGGCTTCAGACGTAACTACACTACACTTACTCGCAATAATGAAACACATACTATGCGGAACGTATCACAATCATATTAAACACCATTTTGAACAGTAATACGCCTAAAATGGCGGATGGAACGCAAATTGTAAGCTGGAACGCAAATAGCGCATGCGTATTGCGTTCTAACGGTCTCACTTTCCAGAACTTTCTACAAGTTTATAAATACTGCCTATTTCCAACTAAAAAATACATTTCTCCTCAGGTGATCAAAGGAGTGACTTCTGAGATAACTGCTGCTTTTACTTGAGAAGACAATTCTTTACTAATTTACTACTTTACATTGTGCAAATTACAACTGACAGGTAAGCTATAATATATTACATTTTATTATCAGGTCAGGTCAAACAAATAAAAAAATAAACTAGGATTTATGTAGTCATCATGTATGGCACATTTATGTGTATAGGCTCACAAACAAAATTAAACAGAGCTTTATGTATAGTGACATCTGACACGCACATATATGTCTATAATGTATAGTTACATGTGACACGCACATATATGTCTATAATGTATAGTGACATTTGACACACACATTTCTGTGTATTGCCCCTTCATAGTGACATGTGACACGCACGTATATGTGTATAATGTATAGTGACATGTGACACGCACATATATGTCTATAATGTATAGTGACATGTGACACGCACATTTCTGTGTATTGCCCCTTCATAGTGACATCTGACACCGACATATATGTCTATAATGTATAGTGACATGTCACACGCACATTTATGTGTATTACCAATGCAACAAAATTAGCTTACAACAAAATCAGTAAACAACTACATTTTAATGACATTATATGTCATGTATACTGATATGTCACATGCACATATATGTGTATCATCTATAGTTACATCTCACACACACACATTTATGTGTGTTGGAACAAATAAATATAATGTTAATTTAACCATTTAAATTTGACTCATGTATACTGATATGTCACACGTACACAAAATAATTACATTAAACTATGTAATGTGCTTCATGTATGTGAGATATGTGTGTAGCCCCCAACAAAAATTAAGGTTAATTGAATTAATTTACTGCAATTCAATACATCAGATAAAGCTGAATCTTTCTATTTCGTTTCATATTCAAACAGACTCTGCATCAACAGCGTCTCTCAACAATTTGCACCGTGCACTGTGAAGCACAATCCCTTTTAAAGAACACCAACAAATTTGAAGAGGTAAGATACAAGAACACATTACATGCTCAAAAGGACATGCTTTGCTAGATGACAAATTATAAATATACAAATAACTATTTCACTTTCTTTTTCAAACAGACACTAAAAGAAGACCGGCGGATTAAGATTGGCAGGAGGGGACCGTCTGTCATTCAAAACTTCTATCAAGGTAAAGTATTAAGTATAAACAAGAAATAACCATGAGCCTTATTCAATTGCAACTTCCTCATTTGAATAGGGCTCTATATAAGCACATAACATTTTTTTTATACAGAACTTTTTAGTTACTGAAATTCTAACCACAATCAAGGTTTTCAATAACTAAAAACTTTGCTCAATAAATATGTTATGTGATTATATAGAGCCCTCTTCAATTGGCAAAATTGCAATTCAATGAGGACCTATATGTCTTTAATGGCCAAGGGCCTCACTGAAATGTGATTTGCCCATTTCAATAGGGCTCTATATAAGCACATAACATATTTTGGAAACAGAACTTTTTAGTTAATGAACTTCTAACCACAATCAAGGTTTTCAATAACTAAAAACTTTGCTCAATAAATATGTTATGTGATTATATAGAGCCCTCTTCAATTGGCAAAATTGCAATTCAATGAGGACCTATATGTCTTTAATGCCCAAGGGCCTCACTCAAATGTGATTTGCCCATTTCAATAGGGCTCTATATAAGCACAGAGCATATTTTTTAGGAAATTTTTCTTTTGTGAACACGTTCCTTTTGGATACAAGTTCACTAAATACAAAATTCCGTACAAACATATGCTCTGTGATGATATTGAGCTCTATTCCATTGGCCAAAACACAATTGAATAAGTAGCTCACAATATAACAAATGCAGTAACCAAAGGCCCTTATTCAATTGCTATTTTGGAAAATTAAATATGGCTATTTTAACAAATATATGTGATGTGCTTATTTAGAACCCTATTCAAATTTCTACATTGCAATTCAATTACGGACTTACAGTACTATTATATTGTAAAAAATGCAATTGCATGAGGGCCAAACTATGCAACATATGGTACACACAAAGGCCCTCATTCAATTGCAATTTGCACAATTGAATAGGGCTCTAAATAACAACATAACAATAGCTTAAAACTAAGGTTTTAGTTAATAAAAAAATATCAAAAATACAGTTTTTCAATAACTACAAAATTATTTTAACTAATATGCTAATATGCTATGTGCTCATTTACAGCACAATTCAATTAGCCAAATCGCAATTCAATGACACACAAACTGCTACACACAAAACAGAATTTCTTATTAAGGCCCTCATTCAATTGCAATTTTGCCAATTGAATAGGGGTCTAAATAAGCACATCACATATATTTTTTAAAGAAGTTTTTAGTTATTAAGCATCTATCCAAAAGCACGGTTTTCAATACCTAAAAACTTCTTTAAAAAATATATATTATGTGCTTATTTAGAGCCGTATTCAATTGGCAAAATCGCAATTGAATGAGGGACTAAATGTTTAACAACCTATAAGCCTTACAAATAACCAAAAATAAGAATAACAAAAGTGTTGTGCACCTAATAGCATTGTATAAAAAAAACACACAAACTCATAGCAAACTATATTAACATTCTTCTTTAATGTTTAACAAATTATAACCTGTACAATCAAGAAGAAATTAGTTTTGCACAAGTGATGTGCACCAAACAGGATTGTCAATAACTAACACAAACACATAGCAAACTACATTAATTATATTATTTCATGTTTCACTAACTATAACCATCCAAATAAAGGTTAAATAAGTATTAAAAAAAATAAACATAACTGATACAATACAGCAAAATTAATACATTTTTTACTTATTTAAAAGACATTTCACTCAAACAACATTTTCTATTTTACATTACAACAGATACTGCGTGAAGACAATCGGACGAGGACTTTTTCCACAGGACCGGACCGGACCATCGGACGAGGACTCGGACCAGACCAGCAGACGAGGAATTTCAACACAGGACCAGACCAGCAGACGAGGAATTTCAACACAGGACCACACCATCGGACGAGGACTTTCACCAACGGACAACAACATCGGACGAGGAATATCGCCACAGGACCACAATATCGGACAGGGGCTATCGCGACAGGACCACACCATCGGACGAGGACTTCCGACAGAGGACCACACCATTGGACAACGATTTGGAAACGAGGAGCAACAAACATTCGGATTTAAATCACACTTCAACCAAGGTAAACTATAATAACTACTAAAGAATAACACTAAAGAAACTGGTTTCAGTTGCATCCGTCTCAACAGAAAAATAAATTAATTAATTTACTATCTCACTTATTTTATTTAAATTGCTACTATGCAATACATAGCTCAATAACCACATCACTTTTTTTTTCAGCAAAGAAGTTTTGCAGTGGTAAATATCTATCCACAAACAAAGTTTTTAATAAATACAACCATTATTTTAAATAAATATGTTACATACTTATTTACAGCAGTATTCCATTAAAAAAATTCGGAGCCACTGAAGACAGGAATTATAAATTTAACTAAATATCAATGATACATTCATGATTTGCCTTTTATTTCAACAATTGTGCACAATCATCTTTAACAGGAATTACAAATTTAAATATACACAATTACATTTATTTGTTTCCGTTTACAGATTAATATGGCTGATAACGAGACCAAAGAAGAGAAGAAAAGACGTCAAACTAGAGAAAGACAAGAGAGATGGGCCGCCCAGCAGACACCGGAGGAGAAAGAAATTAGAAGAGAAAAAGAACGCAAAAGACTTGCAAATAAAAGAATATCCGCTGCAAAAATGAAACATACAACCAAAATAAATAAAAAAATTATAAAGCATTTACAAACTGTTCCTAAAACATCAGATGACATTTTACAACATACCAGTCAAGACAGACCAAAAAAAAAAACTACCAAAAAAAAGCATTTACAAACTCTTACTAAAAAATTACAGGAAATTTCAACCGAACAAGTCCAACATATACCAAGAAAATGTACGAAAAAAACTAAACATTTAGAACCTGTTGTTGAAACATTTCATGACTTTTCATCTGATGAATATCAAAGTCAACATCCAATATGCATTGCAAATTGTCCTTTAATGAAGTCTTTAGCAGTAGAGGTTCATAGTTGTGGGGACATGACTACTCAATGTCAATTTTGTGAGGCTTATTATTTTAAACAGGAGAGACCCCGAGATGGACAATTTATTAGTTGTTGTCAAAAAGGAAAGTTCAAACTTCCAGAAAGGAAACAATTTCCAACCTATTTACTAAATATTCTGACTGAACCTACTTTTCCAAATTACAAAAATTTTAAGACAAACATAAGATCCTACAATAGTGCCATATCATTTGCATCTATGGGGGCAACATTGGCTGCTAATGTACCAGGACATGGTCCTTACTGTTTTAAAGTCCAAGGACAAATTTATCATCGCACTTCCCATTTACATCCAGAGGAAGGAAATAAAAGAAAATTCGCTCAACTATATGTCCTAGATACAATGGAAGCTGTTGACCAACGTATGCAGATGGAAGAAAATAAAAAATGCTTACCCACTGTTTTCATAGAGCTAAATAATATTATGGACAACAATCCCTACAGTAAAGCTTATAAAAAATTGGCAGAAGTAGAAAATGAACAACTACTTCATTCACAAACACATCAATTACCAATGCCGAAGGTTAATATGGTGCTTAAAAGAGACAGACATACTGATAAACGTCGTTATAACTTGCCAACAACAAATGAGGTTGCAATGGTGTTTCACAATGATGAAGGAGAACCACCATTTCAAAGAGACATACGAATATATCCTAGAAATGAGGACCAACCGTTTATTAATATGAGTATCTTAAGTCCAAATTTAGATCCAATGACATATCCCATCTTTTTCCCACACGGAGAAGCAGGTTGGCAACCAAAATTAACTCTTCCCAGTTACCCAAATGCTAAAGGCAGAATCCGAAATAATGTTTCTATGCTTGAATTTAAAGTAGCTCAAATTGCCATTCGCAATGTATTTAATCCAATTTTATGTGGTGGGAAACTAACACAACAATGGATTATTGATTCATATTTGCAAGTTGAGGCAAATAATTTAAACTTTATCAAATATCAACAAGATAAACTCCGTGTAGAACAATATTCTGGACTCATGGACTATGTTGCTGACGTGGCTACAAGCAGAGACATGACAGCTGGCAAAGCCATCATTTTACCATCTTCCTTTCAAGGATCTCCTCGGAATATGAGAGAAAGATACAATGATGCTATGGCTATTGTGACAAAATTTGGCAAACCCGATTTATTTGTGACATTTACATGTAATCCACAATGGCCAGAAATTACACTAAATCTACTTCTTGGACAAACTGCTTCAGATCGACCAGATTTAGTAGCCAGAGTTTTTAAGATTAAATTAAATGAATTAATACGTGACTTCACTATAAATCAGTTATTTGGCAAATGTCTTGCTTATGTATATACCATTGAATTTCAAAAAAGAGGCCTTCCACATGCACATCTTCTAATAATACTTCAAGAAAAAGATAAATTAGATACTTCAGACAAAGTGGATGCAGTCATTGTTGCTGAACTACCAGATCCAGAACTATATGGTAGACTATATGAGATTGTTACTCATCGCATGATTCATGGACCCTGTGGTGACCTTAATCCACAATCACCATGTATGGAAAATAATAAATGTTCCAAAGAATTTCCCAAAGATTATAGAGACAAAACCTATGCCAATTGTGATGGATATCCACTTTATAAAAGAAGAGAAGGAGATAGTGCCATTATTCGTGGGAAAAAAGTGGACAATAGATATGTAGTACCTTACAATCCACATTTACTCATGAAGTACAACGCCCACATCAACGTAGAAGCCTGCACTTCCATCAAATCCATTAAATATGTCTATAAATATATTTACAAAGGTTACGATGCAGCTACTGTAGTCGTCAAAAGTGCAGACAACCCTGAAAGTAGTGAGTTAGTACATGATGAACTTGCATCTCATGTAGATGCTCGCTATGTCAGTGCGCCAGAAGCTATGTGGCGGCTTTTAAAATTTGAAATGCATGATAGATCACATGCAGTATATAGGTTAGCAGTACATTTGCCACAACGACATTTAGTCTATTTCCATGCTGGAAATGAAATGAATGCATTGGCCCAAAGTGAAGATCGTCACACTACACTAACTGCATGGTTTGCATTAAATTCCACTGATGCTGAAGCAACACAATACTTATATATTGAAATTCCATATCACTATGTTTTTGTGAATGGATTATGGAGACCAAGAAAAACCAGAGGCAATAAAATTATTCCAAGAATTTACACAGTCAGTCCAAGAGATGTTGAACGTTTTTGCTTACGGATATTACTTTTAAATGTTCCTGGAGCACAAAGTTTTGAACACTTAAGAACTGTTAATGACATTGTATATGAATCCTTCCATTTAGCTGCAAGACATAGAAACTTACTCGCTGATGATACAGAGTGGGAAAGATGCTTAGAAGAAGCAGCACAATGTCAAATGCCGCGACAGATGAGAGAACAATTTGCTTTTATTTGTATCTTCTCAAATGCTCCAAATGCATTAGCTTTGTGGGAGACTTTTAAAAGTAATATGGCTGAAGACTTTATGCGACGATACAATGAACCCATTGCACACTTAAAAGCGTTAATGGAAATCCAAGAAGTCTTTTTAACTCATGGATTAAGTTGTGCAAGTTTTAATTTGCCTGATCCAGGTCTTATAGATGACATTCACTTTGAAGACTATGACATTCAACTACAAGCAGAAAGAACAGAAGAAAGACTTGCAACTTTAAATACACTACAATTGCAAGCATTTCATGCCATTAAAAATGCTATAGATGATGACATGGTGACAGAGCGTTATTTCTATCTTGATGGACCTGGCGGATCAGGAAAAACATATTTGTACAATTTATTAATGAGTTCAGTACGAGCACAAGGAAAAATAGCAATGGCGTTTGCCACTACTGGAATTGCTGCACTTTTATTAGAAGGTGGAAGAACTGTTCATAGTGGATTTAAACTGCCAGTGCCTATTTTAGAAAATTCTGTGTCAGATATTCGCATGACATCCTTACAAGCAAAGAAATTGAAGAAATGTAAATTAATTATAATAGATGAGGCCACAATGATGTCATGCTATGCCCTCCAATGTATTGACCGTTTGCTTCGTGAAGTCATGGATAATATTTTTCCATTTGGTGGAAAGGTAATGTTGTTGGGTGGCGATTTTAGACAAACATTACCTGTTGTTGTACATGCCAATCGAACTGACATTATCGTAACATGTATAAAGTCAAGTACAGTATGGAAACATTTTACCCATCTTCAACTGCAACAAAATATGAGATCAGAAGGCCAAACTGATTTCAATGATTGGCTTATTAAAATTGGAGAAGGCAGAACAGAAAAAATACTACATTTACCTGACGACACTGTAGAGATCCCACCTCATATGATTTGTCAACAAGATATTATATCGGCTATATTTGAAGGGAGCATAAATAACGAAGAATATTCCGAGCTTGCCAACCAAGTCATACTGACGTGTAAAAATAAAGATGCATTAATCCTCAATAATAAAATCTTAAAAAAAATTTATGCACCACAAAGAAATTATCACAGTGCTGATTCTGTACTTGCTGATGACAATGAAAGTCAGGCTAACTTTTCGACTGAATTCATAAACTCTTTAACTCCTTCTGGAATGCCACCACATATTTTGCAGCTAAAGAAAGGTGCAATTATCATGTTACTGCGAAATATGAATCCCAAAAAAGGCCTATGCAATGGCACAAGATTAATTGTTCAACAATTAAAGGACCATTTTATAGATGCTGAAATTTTAACTGGGACCCATAGAGGAGAGAGAGTTTTCATACCAAGAATAGATTTAGCACCAAGTGAAAGTAGTCTCCCTTTTATACTTCAAAGAAGACAATTTCCCATTATTATGGCATTTGCCATGACCATTAATAAATCACAAGGTCAAACTTTCAAATCTGTGGGTATTTTCTTGGAAGAACCAGTTTTTGCACATGGTCAATTGTACGTTGCATTGTCAAGGTGCAAAAATCCACAGGCTATTAAAGTTTACATTGAAAACAATGAAAGTCAAGGTGATTTATTAGAAGATGGACGTATTTTTACTAAAAACATTGTCTACTATGAAGTACTATAACTTTGAAGGATACTAATTAAAGATGCCAAGATTTTTTAAAAGCATTGCAAAATACATAACAATTGGTTGTTTAATTCAGTCATAATTAATGGAAGTCATGTTTATGAATGATTCGCCTCACAAAATACTTGCCTTGCATTGTTAGTAAAAATTATGTTAAAATGTTAAGTCACTATGTTAATGTTTCTAAAGTTACAAGTTTAAAAAATATATTTTCAAGTTATTTCATTCAACATATTACAAAGTGGATGTTAAGAGGTCAAGCACCTTTTAAGTCACAATGTAAATATTGTCTGTTATCTTAAGATTACTACCTACATTAATGTTTATCGCCAATTTATGTGCTCAGTAATAAATTAGTTTAATTACGTACGTTTTAAGAAGAGTTTGACTGTATGCCTTCCTCTACATTCAATGTATATTCAAGTTAACAATTATTGTGATAGAAATTGCATTTTAATACTGATTAATTTAAATGTCAATTGTTTTTACATTAAAATGTTAATACTTTTAATAAAAAATTACTTTACAAAATGTATTCACTATGTTCATGTTTATAATGTTCAAAATTATACCAATGTTTTGTCAACTTCTAAACTTACATAAAAAATAAAGTTCAAGTTTAAAAATATATACTTTGATGGTTATTGCTTACATATATTTTAAACTTCATCTTAAAATTTGCAACGTTTAAAAAAGGATTTTTACTTTTGGCTTTCCTATTCATTCAATGTATATTCAAGTTAACAATTCTTCAGATACTAATTACATTTTAAAAAACCATTACATCAACATTTTACAAAAATACACGTTCATATTAAAATACTTACAAGTGTCAAAAATATATGTTAATAACTAAACAACTTGACAAACATATACATAACATTGCCGTCATTTTTTGACGGGCAAGTCGCTAGTATTTAATAACACTGGAAGGTGTAACGTCCAAAATTGCTGAAAGATGGGTGACCAAAGAATTGTATCCTGTGCATGCATTTTGGCTAGTTTAGATTCTATAGTGTGATGGATTTATCTGTAATTGTCTATCCCAGATAAGCTTTACTATTATTATTATTATCTTTTATTTGTAACGCATCAACATATTCCATAGGTCTGTACAGGGGATAAGAAAAAGGAGAAATGCAATATTAACAAACTGTAGAACATGTTGGGCCCTGTTGTAAGCTTAAAATCTTAAACTCGCTACTTACAATCTAAAGTGAAAGAATGAAGCAAAACCTGGGAAAGAAGGGTGAGGAATATGAAGGAAGTGAAAGCTGGCTTCAGGTGGTGAGGAGTGCAAAGTTAGAAAGGTTTTTTAATTAAATGTGAGATGGAAGGGATCTAACAATGATTTGAGGTAAAAGGCTTTAGTATGCAATATGCTATCTGTCCCTTGTGGTCAGATAGTATTACCTGCAAACGGAAAAGTCAGTAATTTGACTGCTATATACAGTGGATATACAAAGTCTACACACCCCTGATAAAATGTCAGGTTTCTGTGCTGTAAAAAAAATGAGACAAAGATAAATCATTTCAGAACTTTTTCCATTTTTAATGTGACCTATAAACTGTACAACTCAATTGAAAAACAAACTGAAATATTTTAGGTGGAGGGAAGAAAAAGAAAAAAAAAGAAAATTAATGTGGTTGCATAAGTCTGCACACCCTCTTATAACTGGGGATGTAGCTGTGTTCAGAATTAAGCAATCACATTCCAAATCGTGTTAAATAGGAGTCAGCATACACCTGCCATCATTTAAAGTGCCTCTGATTAACCCCAAATAAAGTTCAGTTGGTCTTTCCTGAAATTTTCTTAGTCACATCCCACAGGAAAAGCCATGGTCCACAGAGAGCTTCCAAAGCATCAGAGGGATCTCATTGTTAAAATGTATCAGTCAGGAGAAGGCTACAAAATAATTTCCAAGTCATTAGATATGGAACACAGTGAAGACAGTCATCATCAAGTGGAGAAAATATGGCACAATAGTGACATTACAAAGAACTGTAGCTACCTCCAAAAGTGATGAAAAGATGAGAAGAAAACTGGTCTGGGAGGCTACCAAGAGGCCTACAGCAACATTAAAGGAGCTGCAGGAATATCTGGCAAGTACTGGCTGTGTGGTACATGTGACAACAATCTCCTGTATTCTTCATATGTCTGGGCTATGGGGTAGAGTGGCCAGACGAAAGCCTTTTCTTACAAAGAAAAACATCCAAGCCAGGCTACATTTTGCAAAAACACATCTGAAGTCTCCCAAAAGCATGTGGGAAAAGGTGTTATGGTCTGATGAAACCAAGGTTGAACTTTTTGGCCATTATTCAAAAAGATATGTTTGGCGCAAAAACAACACTGCACATCACCAAAAGAACACCATACCCACAGTGAGGCATGGTGGTGGCAGCATCATGCTTTGGGCTGTTTTTCTTCAGCTGGAACTGGGGCCTTAGTTAAGATAGAGGGAATTATGAAAAGTTCCAAATACCAGTCAATATTGGCACAAAAGGTTTCTGCTAGAAAGCTGAACATGAAGAGGAACTTCATCTTTCAGCATTACAACGACCCAAAGCATACATCCAAATCAACAAAGGAATGGCTTCACCAGAAGAAGATTAAAGTTTTGGAATGGCCCAGCCAGAGCCCAGACCTGAATCCGGTTGAAAATCTGTGGGGTGATCTGAAGAGGGCTCTTCACAGGAGATGCCCTCGCAATCTGACATATTTGGAATGTTTTTGCAAAGAAGAGTGGGCAAATCTTGCCAAAATGTGCAAAATGGGCCATGCTGATAATAATATTTTTGGCTCCATTTGCCTTTTTTGGGCTTGAAGGCCAGTGCGTCTTTGGGGAATTGAAGCAATTTCATAGAGATTTGCAATTGTAACATTTACGGGCTTGACAGATCAAAGGTTTAGCTTTGGGACGGAGTTCAGATTTTGATGGCCCGTAGGATTTTTCCGCCTGTAACCAGCAGATTGTTTGCAGGAAGCTAAAAGAGGCCAATTTAATAGCAGTATATTTTGCAGGCTACTTTAAGAGCTACAATTTCTAAAACTGTAGCAATTTAATAGGATCAAATCTCTATTATTTTTTATTTTTTTTCCAATAATTTTTTATTTTTTACAAAAATAGCAATAATGTTACAAGAGAAAACATAATAATACTATACATAACATCATTCTAGTTAGTAATATCAAGAAAACAAATTCCAGCATTTATTTTTTTAACATTCTTACTTTTCCTTCCTTTGCCTTACATTATTTTTTATTTTTTTTTAAGCCTTCCATCCCCTTTTGATCCTTTGCTCCATTAAGTTCATTATATAGTGTAATTTTCAATAGGGTCTCAATAGCTTCACAATGATAACAAGGACTGCTATTTTAAAATTTAGACTCAGACTTAACACACTTCCATTCACACTTCTTCCATTCATGGCTTCAGGTCAGGAGGGAGAGCGGGTACGGGCGGGTAAGGGAGTGGGGCGAGATGAGGTAGCCAGACAATCCTGGGTAAGACCAGTGGCTTCATCAGTTACATACTAGGGAAATATTTATCCCATAAAGACCAAGAGAGGCTGTTTTTTTTTATTTTTATAACTCCCAAGTCCATAAAATTTAATTCAAGCAGCCGATTTTTATCTACTTTTGTTTTACCCTCTTTCCAAGACAGGACGTATTTCTGCTTCCACTTGGAGGCTATCAATGATTTTGCTACCATCAAAACCTGCAACATAAGGGCTTTAATTTTTAAGAACAGTGGAGGAAAAATATGTAATAAAATTATTTCTGGATCTGGAGTTAGCTCTACCCCACATATCTTTGTCAGTTGGTCGAAAACTTCAGCCCAGAATTTTTGGATATATGGGCATTGCCACCAAATATGCAGAGGGGAACCTATCCGGCTACAATTACGCCAACAATATTTCACATGATCTTGCCCGCTAATCATTGCCATCTTAACCGGTGTGTAGTGCCACCTATTGCAGATTTTAAAGTGGAGTTCTCTATAGGAGGGATTTTTAACAAATCTATCCGTGATTGCATATGATCTATGCCAATCTTCTATGGTCCAGTTAGACTCCAAGTCTCCCTCCCAGTCTTGCATGCTCTTGGATTTCTCCATTTGTGGCCTTCTAATTATTTCGTAACACTTGGATATAGGATGCTTTTTAGATTCTACCATAATCAATTTTTCAAATTGGGTTAAATCTCTTGGTATGGTTAAGTAAAACTCTGACTTCTTCAGGGCTTTTCCCAACATAAGATATTCTAGCCAGGAGATCTTTAGTTGAGGGGCTTTTAATTTTATGTTCTCCAATGAAAGTATGTTTCCAGGGAACAGTTCCATCAGCAGGTGAAAACCTGCTTTAGCTATCCTCCCTAAAATAGGCGATTCAATATATATTGCTAGATCCAATAACGGGGTAATAGGCGAAGGGAATGGAATCAGATCATATTTAACATTCAATTTATTCCATATATTCTCGTTTCCTCTAACCATAGCTTCGCCCTGTTTAATATAATTAAGATTGATCTTCTTTGGAATAAGAGAATTTTAATGCTATTTAAACCTGATAGCTCTTGTTCAATTTGGACCCAGTTGTTAACATTTGTAGGTTCTAGCCATTCCAGCATATTTGCCACTAATGTAGCTTCCTGGTATTCCTTAAGTAATGGATAAGCTAAGCCTCCATGTTTAAATTTCCCTCCCATTCTCGATTTTTTTATTCTTATTTTTTTCCCCTTATGAATGAAATTATCGATTTTATTTTGTAATAGGTTTAACAAATATGTTGAAATTCGGCAAGGGATATTGCGTAGGATGTAGGTAATTTTAGGTAGTATTACCATTTTTATAGCAATAAGTCTGCCGGACCAAGATATATTCAAGCCTGACCACGTATTAATTTTAATTTTAATTTTCTCACTTATCTCATATTATCTAAGAAAATTTAAAATTAGCAACAATGTCATGCTATACTTTTATTGCTTTTGCTCCAGTACAATAATACAGCCATAAATTGTTATAAAGAATCCTGCTGACAAAACTTGTGCAAAATGTATTTTTTTTGCAATCAAAGTCCTAATATTATTGCACAGCACTTTCTTCTTTTAGGGTGCAGTAATATTATGACTTTGGGAAGTAAGAAAGTAGGAAGGGTATATCTGAACCATGCAGGTATACCCTTCCTCCTTTCTAACTTCTAAAAGAACACAGACAGAGTTTGAGAGGGCATTGACAGAGCAGCACAAACCAGATACTTCTAGGAGTTAATAGTACCATTCTCCCCTTTATAATTAACAATCTCCAATTCCCCAAATGTTCACATTTTGCGAAAGATTTAGCCAGCTCGTTATATTAAAAAAAACTTCCTCTATGCCTTCCTCACAGCACCATCTCATCACAGTTAAGTCATTTCATCAAAAATAAATAGTCAGGTGCTGTACAGAAGAAGGACAGAAGATGGATCTTCTCCAAAACCCCAATGGTCCCCCAAAAATCCTCCAAACCTCCTCCATGTCTCCATTATCACTCCTGCACCACTACTTTGATAGAAGGCGTCTCGTGGTCTGTGGCTGTTTTTGGCTGGAGCACTGGGCAAGCAGAGGCATAGAGACAGTATTGCTGGCACTGCATGCACTTTGAGTGCGACCCAGTATTGGCGACTCCAGACCTCTGTCTTTCACATCCGCCGGCCTTACAGTGTATTACAATTGATGCAGGATCCAGGAAGGAACCAATGCATCAAACTGACACCCTCACAGCATAGCAGACAGGGCCATAGTCAGGGTTTGGCGCACAGCTGATTGCTATGGATGCTTCATGAAAGTACTATTTTACCTCCACACGTCAGCATATTTTTCAACCCTTAGTGTTATAATGTAAGTAGAATAGATAAAAGGACGGGATAATGTGGTAGATTCCCACCCCCCATATATTATTAATAATACAAACTTCCATTTTATACCTTCCCTGTTCTGTTTCTCAGTTATCACTTTTTTTATACACTTTCCCTTGTTGATTCATGGAAACAGGGTTTGAGAAACTAATGGAAAACCTAATATTTTCTCCTGTCAGACCTATAGTTTATTTTACCCAGTTTGTTCCTCCCTCACTAAATGTCAGTTGACCAAAGCATCCTTTTCCAGCCAGTGTTCTGTATAGCACTCCATCTTCATTGCCTTATGTAGAAAGTAGTTTGTGGTCCATCATTTTTCTTTGACATATCAATAACCCTCAAAAAAATCTCAACAAACAAGTGGACTGGCATCTTTCTACTATGGTTCCTCATTGCCAAATCTGTAAAGATGAAACACTTGAGGTCTACACCTTGGACCTCTGTCTCTTTGTACGATTTACATTGGTCCATATGAGCCCCATTTGTGACTGTTTCACAAGCGTCTGCTGTTTCTGGGGCTTGGTCTTTGTACCTTAAGCACTCATACCTAATGTACCACCCAGTTTTTAAAAATTCTTAATCTTGCTCAGTCCCCATTTTAAAATAAAGTTTGATATCGAGATAATACTTTAAAATCAGTTGGGCTCATGTTACAGGCAGCAAAATGTAGCAGTAATCTCAACTGCTCCTAAATTTGGGAAATATATTGTTCTCTGGACACAGTTTTGCTGAGGGGAGTTGACAATTGAGGATCACCTGAGTGGTCTAGTGTCACCTGTCACCATATCATGAGCTCATAGGGATAATATTTAATAACACTGGAAGGTGTAACGTCCAAAATTGCTGAAAGATGGGTGACCAAAGAATTGTATCCTGTGCATGCATTTTGGCTAGTTTAGATTCTATAGTGTGATGGATTTATCTGTAATTGTCTATCCCAGATAAGCTTTACTATTATTATTATTATCTTTTATTTGTAACGCATCAACATATTCCATAGGTCTGTACAGGGGATAAGAAAAAGGAGAAATGCAATATTAACAAACTGTAGAACATGTTGGGCCCTGTTGTAAGCTTAAAATCTTAAACTCGCTACTTACAATCTAAAGTGAAAGAATGAAGCAAAACCTGGGAAAGAAGGGTGAGGAATATGAAGGAAGTGAAAGCTGGCTTCAGGTGGTGAGGAGTGCAAAGTTAGAAAGGTTTTTTAATTAAATGTGAGATGGAAGGGATCTAACAATGATTTGAGGTAAAAGGCTTTAGTATGCAATATGCTATCTGTCCCTTGTGGTCAGATAGTATTACCTGCAAACGGAAAAGTCAGTAATTTGACTGCTATATACAGTGGATATACAAAGTCTACACACCCCTGATAAAATGTCAGGTTTCTGTGCTGTAAAAAAAATGAGACAAAGATAAATCATTTCAGAACTTTTTCCATTTTTAATGTGACCTATAAACTGTACAACTCAATTGAAAAACAAACTGAAATATTTTAGGTGGAGGGAAGAAAAAGAAAAAAAAGAAAATTAATGTGGTTGCATAAGTCTGCACACCCTCTTATAACTGGGGATGTAGCTGTGTTCAGAATTAAGCAATCACATTCCAAATCGTGTTAAATAGGAGTCAGCATACACCTGCCATCATTTAAAGTGCCTCTGATTAACCCCAAATAAAGTTCAGTTGGTCTTTCCTGAAATTTTCTTAGTCACATCCCACAGGAAAAGCCATGGTCCACAGAGAGCTTCCAAAGCATCAGAGGGATCTCATTGTTAAAATGTATCAGTCAGGAGAAGGCTACAAAATAATTTCCAAGTCATTAGATATGGAACACAGTGAAGACAGTCATCATCAAGTGGAGAAAATATGGCACAATAGTGACATTACAAAGAACTGTAGCTACCTCCAAAAGTGATGAAAAGATGAGAAGAAAACTGGTCTGGGAGGCTACCAAGAGGCCTACAGCAACATTAAAGGAGCTGCAGGAATATCTGGCAAGTACTGGCTGTGTGGTACATGTGACAACAATCTCCTGTATTCTTCATATGTCTGGGCTATGGGGTAGAGTGGCCAGACGAAAGCCTTTTCTTACAAAGAAAAACATCCAAGCCAGGCTACATATTGCAAAAACACATCTGAAGTCTCCCAAAAGCATGTGGGAAAAGGTGTTATGGTCTGATGAAACCAAGGTTGAACTTTTTGGCCATTATTCGAAAAGATATGTTTGGCGCAAAAACAACACTGCACATCACCAAAAGAACACCATACCCACAGTGAGGCATGGTGGTGGCAGCATCATGCTTTGGGCTGTTTTTCTTCAGCTGGAACTGGGGCCTTAGTTAAGATAGAGGGAATTATGAAAAGTTCCAAATACCAGTCAATATTGGCACAAAAGGTTTCTGCTAGAAAGCTGAACATGAAGAGGAACTTCATCTTTCAGCATTACAACGACCCAAAGCATACATCCAAATCAACAAAGGAATGGCTTCACCAGAAGAAGATTAAAGTTTTGGAATGGCCCAGCCAGAGCCCAGACCTGAATCCGGTTGAAAATCTGTGGGGTGATCTGAAGAGGGCTCTTCACAGGAGATGCCCTCGCAATCTGACATATTTGGAATGTTTTTGCAAAGAAGAGTGGGCAAATCTTGCCAAAATGTGCAAAATGGGCCATGCTGATAATAATATTTTTGGCTCCATTTGCCTTTTTTGGGCTTGAAGGCCAGTGCGTCTTTGGGGAATTGAAGCAATTTCATAGAGATTTGCAATTGTAACATTTACGGGCTTGACAGATCAAAGGTTTAGCTTTGGGACGGAGTTCAGATTTTGATGGCCCGTAGGATTTTTCCGCCTGTAACCAGCAGATTGTTTGCAGGAAGCTAAAAGAGGCCAATTTAATAGCAGTATATTTTGCAGGCTACTTTAAGAGCTACAATTTCTAAAACTGTAGCAATTTAATAGGATCAAATCTCTCTTATTTTTTATTTTTTTCCAATAATTTTTTATTTTTTACAAAAATAGCAATAATGTTACAAGAGAAAACATAATAATACTATACATAACATCATTCTAGTTAGTAATATCAAGAAAACAAATTCCAGCATTTATTTTTTTAACATTCTTACTTTTCCTTCCTTTTCCTTACATTATTTTTTATTTTTTTTTAAGCCTTCCATCCCCTTTTGATCCTTTGCTCCATTAAGTTCATTATATAGTGTAATTTTCAATAGGGTCTCAATAGCTTCACAATGATAACAAGAACTGCTATTTTAAAATTTAGACTCAGACTTAACACACTTCCATTCACACTTCTTCCATTCATGGCTTCAGGTCAGGAGGGAGAGCGGGTACGGGCGGGTAAGGGAGCGGGGTGAGATGAGGTAGCCAGACAATCCTGGGTAAGACCAGTGGCTTCATCAGTTACATACTAGGGAAATATTTATCCCATAAAGACCAAGAGAGGCTGTTTTTTTTTATTTTTATAACTCCCAAGTCCATAAAATTTAATTCAAGCAGCCGATTTTTATCTACTTTTGTTTTACCCTCTTTCCAAGACAGGACGTATTTCTGCTTCCACTTGGAGGCTATCAATGATTTTGCTACCATCAAAACCTGCAACATAAGGGCTTTAATTTTTAAGAACAGTGGAGGAAAAATATGTAATAAAATTATTTCTGGATCTGGAGTTAGCTCTACCCCACATATCTTTGTCAGTTGGTCGAAAACTTCAGCCCAGAATTTTTGGATATATGGGCATTGCCACCAAATATGCAGAGGGGAACCTATCCGGCTACAATTACGCCAACAATATTTCACATGATCTTGCCCGCTAATCATTGCCATCTTAACCGGTGTGTAGTGCCACCTATTGCAGATTTTAAAGTGGAGTTCTCTATAGGAGGGATTTTTAACAAATCTATCCGTGATTGCATATGATCTATGCCAATCTTCTATGGTCCAGTTAGACTCCAAGTCTCCCTCCCAGTCTTGCATGCTCTTGGATTTCTCCATTTGTGGCCTTCTAATTATTTCGTAACACTTGGATATAGGATGCTTTTTAGATTCTACCATAATCAATTTTTCAAATTGGGTTAAATCTCTTGGTATGGTTAAGTAAAACTCTGACTTCTTCAGGGCTTTTCCCAACATAAGATATTCTAGCCAGGAGATCTTTAGTTGAGGGGCTTTTAATTTTATGTTCTCCAATGAAAGTATGTTTCCAGGGAACAGTTCCATCAGCAGGTGAAAACCTGCTTTAGCTATCCTCCCTAAAATAGGCGATTCAATATATATTGCTAGATCCAATAACGGGGTAATAGGCGAAGGGAATGGAATCAGATCATATTTAACATTCAATTTATTCCATATATTCTCGTTTCCTCTAACCATAGCTTCGCCCTGTTTAATATAATTAAGATTGATCTTCTTTTGGAATAAGAGAATTTTAATGCTATTTAAACCTGATAGCTCTTGTTCAATTTGGACCCAGTTGTTAACATTTGTAGGTTCTAGCCATTCCAGCATATTTGCCACTAATGTAGCTTCCTGGTATTCCTTAAGTAATGGATAAGCCAAGCCTCCATGTTTAAATTTCCCTCCCATTCTCGATTTTTTTATTCTTATTTTTTTCCCCTTATGAATGAAATTATCGATTTTATTTTGTAATAGGTTTAACAAATATGTTGGAATTCGGCAAGGGATATTGCGTAGGATGTAGGTAATTTTAGGTAGTATTACCATTTTTATAGCAATAAGTCTGCCGGACCAAGATATATTCAAGCCTGACCACGTATTAATTTTAATTTTAATTTTCTCACTTATCTCATATTATCTAAGAAAATTTAAAATTAGCAACAATGTCATGCTATACTTTTATTGCTTTTGCTCCAGTACAATAATACAGCCATAAATTGTTATAAAGAATCCTGCTGACAAAACTTGTGCAAAATGTATTTTTTTTTGCAATCAAAGTCCTAATATTATTGCACAGCACTTTCTTCTTTTAGGGTGCAGTAATATTATGACTTTGGGAAGTAAGAAAGTAGGAAGGGTATATCTGAACCATGCAGGTATACCCTTCCTCCTTTCTAACTTCTAAAAGAACACAGACAGAGTTTGAGAGGGCATTGACAGAGCAGCACAAACCAGATACTTCTAGGAGTTAATAGTACCATTCTCCCCTTTATAATTAACAATCTCCAATTCCCCAAATGTTCACATTTTGCGAAAGATTTAGCCAGCTCGTTATATTAAAAAAAACTTCCTCTATGCCTTCCTCACAGCACCATCTCATCACAGTTAAGTCATTTCATCAAAAATAAATAGTCAGGTGCTGTACAGAAGAAGGACAGAAGATGGATCTTCTCCAAAACCCCAATGGTCCCCCAAAAAATCCTCCAAACCTCCTCCATGTCTCCATTATCACTCCTGCACCACTACTTTGATAGAAGGCGTCTCGTGGTCTGTGGCTGTTTTTGGCTGGAGCACTGGGCAAGCAGAGGCATAGAGACAGTATTGCTGGCACTGCATGCACTTTGAGTGCGACCCAGTATTGGCGACTCCAGACCTCTGTCTTTCACATCCGCCGGCCTTACAGTGTATTACAATTGATGCAGGATCCAGCAAGGAACCAATGCATCAAACTGACACCCTCACAGCATAGCAGACAGGGCCATAGTCAGGGTTTGGCGCACAGCTGATTGCTATGGATGCTTCATGAAAGTACTATTTTACCTCCACACGTCAGCATATTTTTCAACCCTTAGTGTTATAATGTAAGTAGAATAGATAAAAGGACGGGATAATGTGGTAGATTCCCACCCCCCATATATTATTAATAATACAAACTTCCATTTTATACCTTCCCTGTTCTGTTTCTCAGTTATCACTTTTTTTATACACTTTCCCTTGTTGATTCATGGAAACAGGGTTTGAGAAACTAATGGAAAACCTAATATTTTCACCTGTCAGACCTATAGTTTATTTTACCCAGTTTGTTCCTCCCTCACTAAATGTCAGTTGACCAAAGCATCCTTTTCCAGCCAGTGTTCTCCTGTATAGCACTCCATCTTCATTGCCTTATGTAGAAAGTAGTTTGTGGTCCATCATTTTTCTTTGACATATCAATAACCCTCAAAAAAATCTCAACAAACAAGTGGACTGGCATCTTACTACTATGGTTCCTCATTGCCAAATCTGTAAAGATGAAACACTTGAGGTCTACACCTTGGACCTCTGTCTCTTTGTACGATTTACATTGGTCCATATGAGCCCCATTTGTGACTGTTTCACAAGCGTCTGCTGTTTCTGGGGCTTGGTCTTTGTACCTTAAGCACTCATACCTAATGTACCACCCAGTTTTTAAAAATTCTTAATCTTGCTCAGTCCCCATTTTAAAATAAAGTTTGATATCGAGATAATACTTTAAAATCAGTTGGGCTCATGTTACAGGCAGCAAAATGTAGCAGTAATCTCAACTGCTCCTAAATTTGGGAAATATATTGTTCTCTGGACACAGTTTTGCTGAGGGGAGTTGACAATTGAGGATCACCTGAGTGGTCTAGTGTCACCTGTCACCATATCATGAGCTCATAGGGATAATATTTAATAACACTGGAAGGTGTAACGTCCAAAATTGCTGAAAGATGGGTGACCAAAGAATTGTATCCTGTGCATGCATTTTGGCTAGTTTAGATTCTATAGTGTGATGGATTTATCTGTAATTGTCTATCCCAGATAAGCTTTACTATTATTATTATTATCTTTTATTTGTAACGCATCAACATATTCCATAGGTCTGTACAGGGGATAAGAAAAAGGAGAAATGCAATATTAACAAACTGTAGAACATGTTGGGCCCTGTTGTAAGCTTAAAATCTTAAACTCGCTACTTACAATCTAAAGTGAAAGAATGAAGCAAAACCTGGGAAAGAAGGGTGAGGAATATGAAGGAAGTGAAAGCTGGCTTCAGGTGGTGAGGAGTGCAAAGTTAGAAAGGTTTTTTAATTAAATGTGAGATGGAAGGGATCTAACAATGATTTGAGGTAAAAGGCTTTAGTATGCAATATGCTATCTGTCCCTTGTGGTCAGATAGTATTACCTGCAAACGGAAAAGTCAGTAATTTGACTGCTATATACAGTGGATATACAAAGTCTACACACCCCTGATAAAATGTCAGGTTTCTGTGCTGTAAAAAAAATGAGACAAAGATAAATCATTTCAGAACTTTTTCCATTTTTAATGTGACCTATAAACTGTACAACTCAATTGAAAAACAAACTGAAATATTTTAGGTGGAGGGAAGAAAAAGAAAAAAAAGAAAATTAATGTGGTTGCATAAGTCTGCACACCCTCTTATAACTGGGGATGTAGCTGTGTTCAGAATTAAGCAATCACATTCCAAATCGTGTTAAATAGGAGTCAGCATACACCTGCCATCATTTAAAGTGCCTCAGATTAACCCCAAATAAAGTTCAGTTGGTCTTTCCTGAAATTTTCTTAGTCACATCCCACAGGAAAAGCCATGGTCCACAGAGAGCTTCCAAAGCATCAGAGGGATCTCATTGTTAAAATGTATCAGTCAGGAGAAGGCTACAAAATAATTTCCAAGTCATTAGATATGGAACACAGTGAAGACAGTCATCATCAAGTGGAGAAAATATGGCACAATAGTGACATTACAAAGAACTGTAGCTACCTCCAAAAGTGATGAAAAGATGAGAAGAAAACTGGTCTGGGAGGCTACCAAGAGGCCTACAGCAACATTAAAGGAGCTGCAGGAATATCTGGCAAGTACTGGCTGTGTGGTACATGTGACAACAATCTCCTGTATTCTTCATATGTCTGGGCTATGGGGTAGAGTGGCCAGACGAAAGCCTTTTCTTACAAAGAAAAACATCCAAGCCAGGCTACATTTTGCAAAAACACATCTGAAGTCTCCCAAAAGCATGTGGGAAAAGGTGTTATGGTCTGATGAAACCAAGGTTGAACTTTTTGGCCATTATTCGAAAAGATATGTTTGGCGCAAAAACCACACTGCACATCACCAAAAGAACACCATACCCACAGTGAGGCATGGTGGTGGCAGCATCATGCTTTGGGCTGTTTTTCTTCAGCTGGAACTGGGGGCCTTAGTTAAGATAGAGGGAATTATGAAAAGTTCCAAATACCAGTCAATATTGGCACAAAAGGTTTCTGCTAGAAAGCTGAACATGAAGAGGAACTTCATCTTTCAGCATTACAACGACCCAAAGCATACATCCAAATCAACAAAGGAATGGCTTCACCAGAAGAAGATTAAAGTTTTGGAATGGCCCAGCCAGAGCCCAGACCTGAATCCGGTTGAAAATCTGTGGGGTGATCTGAAGAGGGCTCTTCACAGGAGATGCCCTCGCAATCTGACATATTTGGAATGTTTTTGCAAAGAAGAGTGGGCAAATCTTGCCAAAATGTGCAAAATGGGCCATGCTGATAGACTCATACCCAAAAAGACTGAGTGTTGTATTAAAATCAAAAAGTGCTTCAACAAAGTATTAGTTTAAGGGTGTGCATACTTATGCAACCATATTATTTTATTTTTATATTTTTTCTTCCTTCTACCTAAAAGATTTCAGTTTGTTTTTCAATTGAGTTGTACAGTTTATAGGTCACATTAAAGGTGGAAAAAGTTCTGAAATTATTTATCTTTGTCTCACTTTTTTACGGCACAGAAACCTGACATTTTAACAGGGGTGTGTAGACTTTTTATATCCACTGTAGCTGCAATGGTTAGAGGTGGGTGAGGGTGGGGGAAGTGGCATCTTGATTCTGGAAGAATTTAATATGGAAATATTAAAGGTGGGGGTATAGTTCCAGGTCAGAAGCAGTGTTTGTAAGGTAAGAGGTGGAGGTGGAGGTATTTTTTTTTTGTATGCCAATGAAATAATTAATGAAATAATAAAGGAATATACTTTACCTATTTTGAAGTAATATATGCAGGAAGCATTGTGTTAAAGAGCTGGCAATCTGTTTTCATGTTGCTTCAGCATACAATGTGTGTTTTCACTGCTGTGGGGCTGCTGTGTAAGTGTCAGCAATGTGTGCAGTGTGTAGTGTAAATAGTGTTTGTGCGCGAGTAAAATCCGTTAGGGTATCTGTGTACTTCCCCATTGTGTAAGTAAGTGTTGTAAAATGGCGCCTAATGTGTGTGGTACGCAGCTGTGGCTGATTTTGCGTCCTTGTTCTTGGACCTCGTCCGTTTTTTTCAGAAAATCTGTATGTGTTTGGTGGTGTTTTGCGACTTAAATTGAGGTGTAACTTCACTTTCAGAGGTCCTGGGTGCCCCCACACCCCCTTGATGTGGGTAAGCATTTTATGTGTTTGTTGTGTGTATTTACTGTGTTTTTTATTTTTCCGTGTGCTCGTGTTTCGGGCACTAAGGTCATATTGTTGCGAGCTCGTAATGGGTTTTTTGTAAGTCCCTTGGCCCGTATTTGTGGATGGTAAGTTCTTAAATTTTGCGGTCGTCATGGGAGCCTCCACCTCCGCAAATGCGGCCTAAAGTCTGCAGTTGCTGGTAAGGAGTGCCTTTAGCACTCCTTGCCAGCAACTGCGGCTCTCGCTTCGCTAAGCGAGCCCACATCGTTAGCAACAACCCGCATGCTAACAACTATATATGTGATGTTTTGTGAAGACAGTACTGTGTAAAATGTGTCACACTCCATGGGTAACTGAGTCTTCTCTCCTAAAGTAAATTGAAGGTGTAAAATTAGGTAAAACAATGCTCTATTTAGTGTTATGGTAGAGGGGCAGTAGCATCTGGTCAGTCTACTTTTGAGGCCTTATGACTGGGGCTCCTTTTGTAGGACTCTTTAGGAGGTTGGCAGCTCCATAGTGAAGACCTAGACAACTTTTGATAGACAATGGAGAAAGATTTTCATGTTCTTTTGTTTTTTTTTAGCTCTGGACTGAACCTAAAACAAGGCTAAGTGATCCTCAATGTGGTGGGGGCATCATGTCAGTCTAGTAGCTCATCAGCCAAATCATTTGTAAGAAATGCATGAGGGTCTGAATAGAAAACTATAAAACACCATTTATGTTTATATATTAGCTAAAAAAGGTGACACAGGTGTGGATATGTAACTGGCTCATTAGATAGTGTGAATGTACATAAAACATAAGGTCCTGGGTTTGAGTTCCTAGTAGGATGCTTTTGCAACATTGTGTGGTAATTTACATATTATATTAAGAATTTAAATGAAAGATTACTTATATGTTAAGGTGCTTATCTACAATGTGTGAAATTAGTAGTTCAATTTTCAAGTAAAGTATTATACTTTTTGGTACAAATCTGGCCATGTTCACCTTGTAGTGTTTACTAAAACAAGTAACTGATTCCCATTGTGGTATTTATATGCAACTGATTGGAACATATGAGTTTGTGTGTATCATCATACTCGTAAGTGGATCATGCAAAAGGGAGCTTAAAGTGCGTGAAATTCAAAGAATATTCTATGGGAAGGAAAGAGGATAGTTTTATTAGCAGAAGGAAGATTATAGATCTTAAAGTATGGCTGGCCCTTTTTGCTAAAGGAGAGTAAAGAGGGGAACAGAGTACCGAGAGTAACACATCAACTGGAATTGAGGGTTAAATACCCCAGACTCCGCCACAAATGCATAAAAGGGGAACTATTCATACCTAGGAGAGAAATGGAAGAGAAGTAGATAGGACTCTCTGGTCTGTCTAATGGGGAACATTTACAGAATACCAGAGATAGCTTCACACAGTTCTTTTTCTGTAAGTTGTAACTCTCGTTATAAAAGAATAAACCCACAAAAATCCTTATCCACCAAAAGAAACCATACTCTTAACCCATGTACAAACCAGGACAGACTGAGCCTGATTCTACAATGTGAGTGGATTTGACAGTCGGGGAGTCAGATTACATCAAATGCTTAGATTGGGAGCTGTGGATAACCTTACTAATTTTTTCCATCAATAATGGAAATTATTAAACAAACCCAAATGTATTTCAGTATGAAATTAATATAATTGTGTAAAAAATATTAAAACTAGATCAGTTTGTGACACCACACATTACCCCACTAAATAAAAAAAGGGGGAAAAGGGAGACACATGGAGGGAGAGAAAGGGAAGGGGAGACATGGGGGAGAGAGGCAGTGGGAAAGAGGGAGACACATGGAGGGAGATAGAGGTAAGTGGGAGACATGGAGGGGGAGAGGGAGACATGAGGAAGGGGGATAGAGGGAGAGGCAAGAGGGAGAGAGGGAGAGGCAAGGGGGAGAGGGGCAAGGGGAAAAAGGGATACACATGGAGGGAGAGAGTGGTAAGGGGGAGACATGGAGGGAGAGGGGAGACATTTGGGGAGAGGGGGAGACATGGGGGAGAGGGAGAGAGGCCAGGGGAAAAGAGGGAGACACATGGAGGGATGCATGGGGGAGAGTGGGGAAGCCATGGAGTGAGGGTTCAATATGGGGAGAGAGGGAGAGGAATGGGGTAGAGAGAGAGTCAAGGGGGAAACATGCAGGGAGAGGCATAAGGGGAGAGGTGGATACATAGGGAAGGGAGAGAGAGATGAAGAGAGAGGGAGAGAAAGAGAGTGAGATAAAGGGAGAGGCATAGAATGAGAGGGGGAAGAGAGAGGGAGAGAAAGCGAGAGGGAATGGGAGAGAGTGGGGGATAGGGAGAGAAAGAGAAAGCAGAGAGAGTGAGGGGAGAGAGAGGGGAGGGAGAGAAATGGAGAGAGGGGGAGAGGGAGAGAAAGAGAGGGGGAGGGAGAGGAGAGAAAGAAAGAGAGAGAGAAGAGAGGAAGAGAGGGTGAGATTGAGAAAGCGGGAAAGAAAGTGAGGAAAGAGGGGAAGAGAGAGGGGGAGAGAGAGAAAGAGAGAGAAGGGAGGGGAATAGAGAGAAAGACATGTTGCAAAAGGGAGAAAAAGAGGGGGAGGAAGAGAAAGAAAGAGAGGTATATGGAGAGAAGGGAGAGAAGGGAGAGAGAAGGGGCAGTATGAGTGAGAAGGTGATAGATATATAATATATATATATATATAAATATATATATATATATATATATATATATATATATATAAACTCAGAGACAGCCCCGGGCGGCAAAAGCTCTAGCTACGCCACTTGCCACTTAGTCAGGCCCTTGCATTGTCTCTCTCATATAGCCTTCAGTCCATTTCCCTGGCGCTCTATTAACTCCCTTCCCCTGGATCTCTCTCCTATTGCTCTGAGTATCCCTTTTCTATTTTGCACTGGCAGTCTCCTTTGCCCTAAGTGTCTCTCTCCTCCCAACCCTAGCACACACTCTCTTGAGACGTCAGACAAATTGCGTTCCACTGGAGAAGGAAACTGCAACCCACTCCAGTAAAGGTGCTAAGAAAACTTTATGGACAGGCACAATCAGAGACACCATCATCCATCATGTCGTCCGTGTAAACTAAGCTTTATTTTTTTATTTTTTCAGTGAAAATAAAAACCATGAGATAAAAATGTTAGTGTTTAATAATGTATAATAAAATGAAGACCCTTACCCAATAAACTTTCTATTTAATTTTACAATATAATGTCTCTCAAAAAATGTGGGAGGTTGGCAGCTCAAAAAAATTTTTTAGGGGGGGGGGGGGGGCAGCATCTGATTACTGCAGTCTATTGTGAATGTGTTCAGTGTGCGCACTCTGGCCAATCCCTTGTGTAACTCTTTACACTGTAGACCTAGGAGACAAGAGAAGACAATCAGTGAAAACATAACAGGGTTCACATGATAGAAGGAATCTCACTGCAGATACCAATACAGTATAGCACAGCACTAGTTTTACCTTATGGCCTAATCATTGTTACTTTACATGAGTGGTGGACAAATGGAATAATCACAATGCCTGAGACACTCCTCTATAGTTCTCTTTTCACTCCCTCTTTAACCATTGCCCTTTCCTCTGTGTCTCTCATCCTGTAAGATATCAATGGCAGTATAGATGATGGCCCAAGCTCTCTCAGAATTATATGTTCAAGCCCTTAGCTCCTACATAAATAATGAGAGAGCCAGACTCTACCATGTAAATGGACATAGACAATCAGGTCTGTAAAGTTCTTAATTGAGTCGGCTTTGTTTTTTTCTGTATAAGAAATAGGCACCAGAGACTTAATGGTGTGTGTTGGCCAGTCTTTGTGCAGTTATCCCTACTGTATAACATACTGTAATTATAATTTTATAATATTATTATTTTCCATTATAAAAAGGCTTTTTCTCCAGATAAGGTAACAGACACAGGACATTCTCATGACAAGTAAGCCCTAAAGATGTATCCAAGAACAACACTGTACATTTTATGCCCGACTCAGTACTTGGTTAGAGATTGTACCAGGGGTGTGTTTCTGCATAGCCAGAGACCCAGGCCTATGACAGCAAGCTATGTCTGTACTTTCTGACATACAGCACATATACAAAACTACACATACAGTTCTGAATGAATTGATGTGGGTGTGGATCACTACCTTGTCGTGGAGAAGGGGGTTGTGTACTTCTATGAAGCTGTGCGCTATACCATGTATGGTCACCCAAGAAATGGCAGCTCATGGCAGAGACGTCAGACAAATTGCGTTCCACTGGAGAAGGAAACTGCAACCCACTCCAGTAAAGGTGCTAAGAAAACTTTATGGACAGGCACAATCAGAGACATAACAATATGGCACCTGATGATGAGCCCCTAAGGTCAGAAGGTGCATACCACATTACTAAGGAAGAGCAGAGGGCAAGTACTAGTAGCACCAGATTAAATGAAGTGGTTGGGTCAAAGTCGAAAGGGCATACAATTGTGGATGTGTCTGGAGGAGAAAAGAAAGTCTGCTGCTCTAAAGAACAATTCAGCATTGGAACCTGGAACGTAAGAACTATAAGCCAAGGCAAACTAGATGTGGTCAAGAAGGAGATGACAAGGTTAAACATTGATATCCTGGGAATTAGTAAACTTAAATGCACTGGAATGGGACATTTTACATCAGGCAGCCATAAAATATTCAATTGTGGTCAAGAATCTCGCAGAAGAAATAAAGTTGCCCTCATACCTAATCAAAGGGTGGACAAAGCAGTGCTTAGTTACAATTAGGTAAGGTAACTGGCCCTTTAACAACTAATCTGCATATTGCAGAGGCAATCAGAGGAAATCTAAAAAGGTTGAACATAATGGACTAAAATATTTTTGTCAACCTTAAGTAATATGTAACTATGTGAGCGTTTTCCTAAAATACACTTTATGGATTGAACTTTAAGAAGTGTGTTAACACTAAACCCTCCTGTGCTAATCTAAGGCATTAAAGCCCTATATAATTTGTAATGAACTCTTCCTGACTGATATTCAGAGTTGCAAATATGCCCATGATTGTGCCATTCAATGCGCACGCCTCACTAACGGTTACTGACTGTGTATGGGGCCTTATGCTGTATATGTATTTTAATGTACCTTAGTCTCGGCTCAGCCAGGGTCATTTGTGCCAGAGGTCACTATCTTAGCTTTTGCCCATGGACTGCTCCTTATTCCCAATGAAGGACTACTCCAAACACCCAGGTAGCTGAAATTTGTCTTTGCAATGGGAAGTACAATTCCACAGGGCATTGGTCACTCTGCCTGAACAGATTGGTCAACAGAAGGAGCATTAGCCAGAATACACTAGGCACCCCATCCCCCCATCATATCTAATGTTTATTTGGAGCTGACACACATGGGTCCCCTCAAGACAGGGCACCTTATCCAGGATGCTATGGTTATGGGTTAAACAGCATAACTCCCAATTGCCCACTTATTGGAGTTTCTCTTAATGGAAAATCCTGTGGTATATAGGCCGCATGTCTGCGGGCCTGTTGCGGGCTCACGGTCGTCTACAAATCCGGTGCTATACAATTGAGCAAGGGCGCAAATTAGGACCCGAAGTCTCAATCCTGTAAACCATGGTTTCACATGTAACGCTTTTGAATATCCAATCCGATAATGCTTGCCAAAATCAAGCAAGGTCGTGATTTGCAATCCCGTCACAGCTCAATTAACCAATAGGAACCGGAGAAGCCAATCAACGCAGCAGAAACGGGTTTAAAAGGCCGCAAAAAAACGTAACTCCCTGACTGTGCTGTAACTGAGAAAGTCAACACAGAAGTCTAGGCACTGGTGGGTTTTTGAGAGAGATGTAGATAGAGACAGAGAGAGAGACCGAGACTGAGAGAGAAATAGACTGAGAGAGAGAGACAGAGTGCTAGAGAGAGAGAGATAGAGCGTTCTAGAGACAGCGAGTGAGAGTGATTGAGAGACAGTAGCGCCTGGTGACTTTCCAAGTTGGTGGGGCAACCTGGCCTGTCCCCTTAAACTGACTCAGCCTAAAAGTAGAAACTTCTCCCCTTCACAACATGTTACTTCTGTAGGCCCTGCCCACTGACACATACTTCACCCACTTACTTGATTTTTTTTCCCTGTCACTTTACGTACGTATTATCTTGATGAGGGTTAGTTGGTGCAGGTTCTGCTCACTATTCTTATGATGGGAAATGCTTGCATTTTCTTGATGATATGCAATAATTAAATAGAATGCATATAAATCATGTTAGATCAGGATGTATTGCCATGGCAGCAAATTGAAATAGACAAAAAGGATCCCATAGAGAGAGAAAGGATCGAGAGAGAGGGTGGAGAAAGAGAGGGAGATAGCGAGAGGGATAGATAAGCAAGCAGTAAAGAACCATTCAGCATAGAAGACAGGATTTCCAAGAGAAGAACCTGATAGTGGAAAAAATGGAAGGCATACGAATAAGGGGACGACAGAGGAGGCGATTGATGGATGAGGTTATTGAAGCAATGAACTTGAGGAAGCTCAGAGGGTAGTGGCAGAAATATGTGCCTAATGTGCTGTGGTCCATAGGGTCACAGAGAGACAGACATGAACTGACTGAACAAAAACAAAAGTAATGGGGAAAACAATACTATATTTGAATACATTTTTACGACACTACACAAGCTAAATGCTCCTACAGGTAGACTGATTGAAGTAAGATCTAAAAAGCAGACATCAAGTTATTTTACTTGACAAGACAAGAACTAAAACTGAAGTAAAAACCACCCAACCTCGTGTACCATACTCTATCATCTTAAACTGGCTACAAGCCATGTGTATCATTTGAATTAAATAAAATCAGATGTTAACTGTTACACTAATCTGTACTAAAACTGTTGATTGCAAGCTCCACATGTATATTCTATATGATATGTGTGTTTATATTATACACACACACGTCATAAACATTATATATGTGCTTGTGGACATACTTACACACACATACATACACATACTAAAGGGGTGGAGAAGAATACGACTCCCGCAAAAATGCCATGGCCAGCCGCCATCCTCCCTAGCCCCTAACGCTAAAAACTCCACCTACTCATGACCTGAAAACCAGCTACAATCATGAATGATTAAGCCTGAAGCCCTTGGCTTACCATTGCTCCAAGCAAACTACTTCTGGGCAAGACTAAACTTGCCTTCTTACTCCTCCTAAGGGCGCTAATTGGCCCTTCGCCAACCGATCCTGCAAGCTAGCCCATGTGGCAGCTGTTACCAAGAGTGATCCTTTCCTACCCTCGATAAAACCAGCTGCTCCACGGGTGTATTACCAGGGATGTTACAACCACCTGCACCACTTCCAAGGTAGGCGACAACTAGCTCCACTCCCCACTCGCTCATTCCACTGACATTGCCCATCTCCATAATAAACTAATCAAACTTCCATCTGACATGGGCCACACGCCCCAGCTGTGGCTATGGATCGGCAGCTGAGGCGATGCGCCTGCTTGGTCCGATGTCCGAATATTCCATGGTCCACCATACAGACTACGACCTTCCCTTCTCCAAGCCACGGGGCTAAAACCAGCCCAACGGGCTGTTATAGTGACCATTCATGCACAAAGCCAGTGGGTACCATGCTCCACCATGGAAAAAAAACAGCTCTGATCACCAAGTTGCAGAATCATCCTCATAGGGAACCACCATTTTTCCGCACAAACCAAACCAGGCTGTGGCTACTACCCGAAGTCCCACCTTAGGGGAACCCTCCTCCCGGCCTTAACCGAGAAACCTCAACCTTGCCTGTTCCACCCGCGGACCCACGTGCACGCTGGGCGCCCCAAAACGTCCTTCCCTTAAGGTCATCAATTTTACTTGCGCAACTAAAAAGGACCAGTCAGCCACCTGTCCTGAAACTTTGTACCTGTATTCTTTTAAACCATAAGCTCCATTACCGGTACTGCGGCCAAGCATAACCAACCTTGGCACCCTGGGCAGGCCTTCGAGCCTCCATTACGTGAGAAGCGGGAAAGTGGAGAAAAAATGTACTCCCCCCTTGAATGCCATGCTCATAGGTGTGGTAACTTGTCTTCCTTGAATGGTAATTCAGGACTTCCTCAAACAGGCCTTTGTAGGAGGGCTGAGAATCTTTACTTCCCTCCCACAATTGCTAAAGGAAGTCATGGACAGGATGTGATGTAAATTACATCATCTCAACTAAGGATATATCCAGGCAGGAAACTGGTGCTGTTGCCTGTTTGCTTGCTGGGTGGTGTTGGTGATGGTTGATGGTGGTGATGATGGAAATGGTCTGACCGTGGGTAAGATCAAGCGTTTGGGGAAGGGAATTACTATATATATAGGTAGATAGATTTAAAAGGGGGTGTTGCTCCGTGGGTCTGGGCTGTTGTGTTTGTAATACATTTATAGTATTGTGTTATCTGCCTTTTAATAAATACCTTTTAATGTAGACGAACCTTGTGTAATATTAATTTGGTGATACACCACATTTGGCGACCACGAATTTTAGACTTCTACAAAGGTTATTTATGAGGTAATATCACATTAATAGATAGTCAGATTTTTTTTTTTTTTTTTTTTTTTTTTTGTGGGGAAGGAAAAAAAGTACTTTGTCTAATTATCCTCTGCATGGGAAATCAAGTGCTGATTGTGTGTGGAGTCTAGGATAAGCCTCCATTTTTATATAAATATCGTACTAGCTTCTGAGTTGAGTTGTTGTGCTGTTGAGTACAGGCCTAGCCCTGCATTTGAATAGAATCCATGCGGCTTCTATGTGTATTTGAATGCTAAATTAAGCCTCCATTTTTAATATATATCGTACTAGCTTCTGAGTTGAGTTTTGTTCGTACTAGCTTATTTTGATACATAAAACAAATATATCGTACTATATCGTACTAGCTTCTGAGTTGAGTTTTGTTCGTACTAGCTTATTTTGATACATAAAACAAATATATATCATACAGGTTCTTTTTGTGGGTTTATCTGAGTTGTTGTGCTTTTGAGTACAGCCCAGCTTTGCATTTGAATAGAATCCATGTGGCTTCTTTGTGTAATTAAATGCTAATTCAAGCCTCCATTTTTAATATACAAGCTTGGGCACCAGGCCACAATTAGTTTGTTGTGTGTTTCAAATACCTGAGTTTGTTAATACTATTATTTTTGTTTTGTTTTTGTTTTTTTTTTCTCTTCTTTCTTTTTCTTTCTCTAGTCCTTTATCATAGTACAGGCCTGGAGAAAAATAATAAATAAACCATTTTAAATATTATATATATATATATATATTATTTCAGGCGTGCATTTTAATACACTATAGGCTTCCATACCTTATACATTTTGGGTGTCTTGCATATCCTAGTTCGGGTTTATCTCCTACCCTGCAGGCCTTGCTATTATATTTTAAGTTAATTAGCAAGTATTACCTTCACCATACTAAGGTAAGTATAATTTGCATTGTGGGTACTAATCTATTTTTCTACATATTACACCTGGCCTACTGAATAGTCATCAACTATTGTTGGCTACTCAGAAGCATGCTACTTTAGTCGCAAATTGATTTGGATTCTTACTTGGGTGAGTAAAAGAGTAGGAATGTCTTTTCAAGGGGCCAAATACTTTCCCACAGAAGTGCGTGAGTACTTTAGGAAACATATTCAAAAACATGATGGTCCATATGAGCTTCCAGAGCCAGCAAACCCAGACAGTGAAAAAGAAAAGAGATTAATGGATGTTCTAACACAAATTGTAAATAACAAAAAGTATAGAACAAAGAAGAGAAAAAGTTTGGTCACACAAGCTGTTGTAGCCACAATAGGAGGCCTAATAGACTTAGTTGTAGAATTACGGCAGCATAATTTGGAAACAACAAATAAAATGGAGGAAGCAATGGACAAAAGGGATTGTTTAAAAATTGCAGCTTTGAGAACAACTACAATTGTTGGGGAACTAGAAAGGGAGTTAAGGGAAATAGAAAAGCAGAGGGATGTTTATGGAGTAAAAATAACAGAACTTCAAAACATAATAATGGACTATAAAAATAAAACAAAGTTAGAAGGGATAAAAGGAGTCAGAGACATTGCCAAAATATATCCAGATCTGGATATGTTTGTGGCACAAAATAAAGAACCAGTGCCGAAAATGAACCAAGATAGAAAAGATTTCTTATGTTATTCTGTTCCACAAGTAGATACCATACCACAAGCACCAGTTATTGTTTCAGAATTATTTAATGCAAGGCAAACACCTACAGGATTTTCTATGCAGACTCGACCGATGTCTATGGCAGATAAAGAAAATTTCCAGAAATGGTGGGGAAGTATGCCAACTAACAACTTTAATACGTTTACACATTGGTTTATGAGGGGAGCAGATAGAGCTAAAAAAGGAGGTCTTAACTTAGAGGAATGGACAGAACTGTTAGAATACGCTATGGGTCCTTTGGCTAGTAGACTATTGGGATTTAATAACAGTGTGTCTGATCAGGCAGGAAGAATTGCTGCAACTAATTTCTATCTACTTAGCATAGAAAAAGAAATAGCAAATATTACCATGAGGCCAATAGATGGTCCTAGAGAGGTAGCTCAAAGGATATTTTTTTGGTATACTCTACGACAACCTCAACAGCCTCTAGTGCTGGGCTCACCAGAACATATAGCAAAAGTAATGGAAGCCCTTCCCCGGGAGTGCCAAGAATTTATCAGGCTTTTTGATCCAACACCAACAGACTTGGAAATGGTACTAACTAGAGCTGATACGTGGTGGATCAAGCATCGTTTCACAGAACAGGCCTGCTCTGTTTCAGCTGTAAGAACATTTAAGGTCGAGTCTGGTAGAGATATAGATGGTAATTGGAGAAACCAGACGTGGGATGTACCCCAGAACAAGAAGGATAATCAAAACTGGAGACCAAAACAGAACTTTGACAAAAGATGGAGAGATCCACCTAGGGACTATAGGAATAGGGATGGCAGCAACTGGAGGGCTAATCAGGAGGGAGAGAGAAACGGTAACATGGGCTATTGGGAACTCAGGAGACAGAAGGATAGGATAGAAGAGGAAAATCACATACTTAAAAACAAGGTAGCTGAGTCAGAGAGGAAATTGAAGGAAAGTGAGGCAAAGATGCAATATAGTGTTATAAAAGAGGGACGGAGTAGAAGTGAGTCACAATGACAAATCCCAACCCCTGCGCCTCAGCATCTCATTCACTCAATTTAACCATGGATGAGGCAGGTCGGCCTACCAGTTATACAGTCATCGCAGGGGTAGGGAAAAATATGTTGGTAGATACAGGAGCAGCAGTTACAATGACCAACAGGGTCAAAAATGGGGATTCTTCAGTAAGTAGTATGGGAGTTACTGGGAATCCACAGGAGGTTAGAGCAGGTCCAATTGATGTAGCAGTTGGAGAAAAAACAATACAAGTAGAAGCAATAGTGGGTTGGCCAGAGGAAATATTGGGAATAGAAGTTTAAAAAAAAGGAAATTTCATTGTAGATCTTGCCAATTTTTGTTTGTGGAAGACAGAAAAGGTGAATCAGGTAAGTACAGAGTTGACGAAAGGGGTTGTGCTCCCAATGGCATATATTGTCTCTCCGATAAAAAGTCTGGAAAAAAACAAACTGAAACTAGACGGACAACCAGAATGGCTGCAGAAGCTAATCCAAGACATACCTGTTTGGGCTACAGATAAATTAGACTGTGGAAGAATGAAAGGAATGGTCTTTTTGGAAGGAGGAGACCCACAATGGCAAAAGCAATATCAAGTCCCAAGAGAATCAGTGGCATCAATCACCAAGATGATAGAAATACTGGAGAAAAGTGGAATAATTAAATCTGGAAATGGGTATGCATGTAACTCACCATGTTGGCCTGTGAGAAAAGCTGTGTTAAAAGGGAATAGAGATGAAAAAGCAGCCTCATCATGGAGACTTACCATTGATTACAGGGCCGTGAACAAACTTGCAAAAAGAATGCTTTTGTTATGTATATGTTTCTAATGATGGAATCTAGTGTTCCCACAGAGCAAGGCTGTATAAGAATGAAGATGCGTGTCAACAGAAGATTGTGGTGGATCCTTGTTCCAGGATGGATAAGTATAAGCTGTATCACAGTAGGAATGGGGAGACAGGCAATAAGGCCAGAAGATACCGCAAATAAGGGAGAGAGTTTGAAAAGATTGGAGTTACATGATGTTCAAGCAGATAGATTTATTTGGCCCAGGGAATTGGAAGTAAAAGAGGGTGGAGGGTTACAAGTAAACATTATTTTGCCACATAATAGTACCAGGGGATTAGCTCTTAGAGCTTCAATACAAGGGAGGTTTACAAATATTACAGTAGTAGTGAGTAACTTAACATTAGAAGAAGGTGGAGAATGGGACGCTGCAGTTATAGCTGCCCAGCCTGACCTAGAGGAATTCTGCAATTTTGATACTGGAAAGGGGTGTGTTCTAACAATAGATGAAGTATTTGTCTCTGTAAAGGAGCTGCAACGTTGTAAAGATCAGAAGAAGGTACCATGGCCAATAGGCGGATTGGTGGTGGTACCAACACATGAAACAGTTGTGCAAGGGGTTGGGTGGACTTACTACCCAATAATTCTAAATTTTAATGATTTTTCTATTCCTCCAAAGTGCCCGGAATCACAGCGGCAGTGGTTTAAGCAAAGTATACAAGAGACCATCATTGAGTGGACCGGAGCAGGGAGTCGAGAAAAACGGGACACACTTGCAGCCCTTTTAGGAGGAGTCGGAACTGGATTGGGAGTATGGAATTCAGCAGACATCATTGGAGTGAACAGCCGGATAAACTCCCTTACTGATGGCATGGGACATGCTATGAAAACAGGTGGAGTAGCTGACTCCCTTATAGTGAGTAGACTGACAGACAATGTTGATGACATACGCACCATTGCCAACAACCTGCATCTAGTTGAGGAAAATATTGCTTCCATTGCTAACAGCATTAAGAATGAAATAGTGGGAACTGCCATTTTCTGTTCTATGATTGGAGGAAAGCTGTTGGCAGATTTAAAGGAAACTCTTAAAGACATCCAGGAAAACAAGTGGGCAAGACAAATCAATGCAACAAGGATTATCACGTCATTGAAAAGAAAAGGAGTGGACATCACTGAGGACAATCTTAAATACAGCAATATTGAAGGCCCAGATCAATGGATGCCACATGGACTACAATCTGGGACAATAGGACTAATCCTGGCAATTCCCCGCTGGGAGGGGCAGGCGGAGCAACTGAACTTTATACATAGCATTGGCACGTTAAGTGATGGAATCTACAGGCAACACTTCCCATCAAAAAGACTGGCCACTATTACAGAATTGGAGATGGATGAAAGCTGTTGCAGGAAATCTCAACACCGATGGCTGTGCAGTTGTGTTTGGGAGAAAGGAGCTGAGGAGGATGGCTGGGTGCAGTTGATAAAAGAAAACCTGGTGCAAGAGGTGATCCGCATAGGGGACATTGCATGCTTTATCTGCCACTCTGAATATAGGACAGTTGATGAAATATGTTTGGTGGAAGAAGGGTCTTGTATCATGGTATTTCCATCAAGAAACCTTACCACTGAAATGATCAATTTTACTGCAAATGCAGATTGGACAAATTTGACAATGAAGCTTTTTACCTTGGAACTTCATGAGTCAGAGACACATCCAGTCCTACGAACACTGTCGCTGGTACTCATGTTCATTCAAGTATTAACGACAATTATAATAATATACTTTTGTGTGGCAATGAAACTTGCAAGGAGGATATATAATAATGTGTCTTTTTCCTCTTCTTTCTCTCTCTCATACATTCTTCAATAAAGTTTTACATTGCACATACATAAACATTTATCACACACTCTCACCTAAATTCTATAAATTCTGTTTTTTTGTGTAATATGTGGATTGACAGCCATAGGAAAGTACAGGAGAACTTATGTCGCTGAGGGAACTATTCCGGAGGGACGGTGGGTTGAATTTCTCCTGTATATCAGGTTTTTGCTCCCACTAGGTTCTCCTGTACTAGAGGGATAACTAGAAAACTGAGCAACATAGAAGAAGAAAAAGTGAGGGAATGTGGTCTTCCTTGAATGGTAATTCAGGACTTCCTCAAACAGGCCTTTGTAGGAGGGCTGAGAATCTTTACTTCCCTCCCACAATTGCTAAAGGAAGTCATGGACAGGATGTGATGTAAATTACATCATCTCAACTAAGGATATATCCAGGCAGGAAACTGGTGCTGTTGCCTGTTTGCTTGCTGGGTGGTGTTGGTGATGGTTGATGGTGGTGATGATGGAAATGGTCTGACCGTGGGTAAGATCAAGCGTTTGGGGAAGGGAATTACTATATATATAGGTAGATAGATTTAAAAGGGGGTGTTGCTCCGTGGGTCTGGGCTGTTGTGTTTGTAATACATTTATAGTATTGTGTTATCTGCCTTTTAATAAATACCTTTTAATGTAGACGAACCTTGTGTAATATTAATTTGGTGATACACCACAATAGGGATGCAGATGCCTTATTCCATGTAAATATAGCATTGAAGCTGTATTCTAGGAGCCTGGAAGGAGGTCCTTCATAGGGATGCAGATGCCTTATCCTATGTAAATTCAGAATACAAGCTGTATTTTAGGAGCCTGGATGGTGGCTCCATAGTAGGAGGAACCACAATGACCAACGCAAGTGGTGGTGGAGGAAGCTGAGGGACCGGATCATCACAGGAGGCTGGCCCATCAGCAGCAAGACCATTGTGGGGATGTCGAGGTCCTGGGAACCACTCTCAACAGTCCCCCCACAGCCACCTGGTAAGATGCAATGGATGCGTTAGCTGGACCCCAATGCTCTTCCACTCCTGACTGGGTCCCAACAGATGATGCCCCAACAGATGTTTTCCAAACAGATGATGCCACAGCAGACGTTGTCTCAACAGATGATGCCACAGCAGTTGTTGTCCCAGCAGATGTTATCTCAACAGATCAGGCCAACACCATCGCTACGGGCAACACCATCGGCAATTGCAACACCATCGCTTTGGACAACACCATTGTCACTTGCAACACCATCACTATGGGCAACAACATCGCTACAGGCAACACCATCACCAATTGCAACACCATTGCTATGGGCAAACCCTCTGGCCTCACCACAGCACATCCAAAGTTCAACTTAACTTTGTCTAGTGACAAACCTCACAGCCCCTCAGAAGGCACCTGGAGGGACATCCTGCGTCACATGGATGATGAGCGTAACTATGGAGTAATGCAACGGCTGACAGCTCAGCTTGAAAGGCAGAATGATATCGCTACCGATCAGGTCGACAGCATCAGATCACTATATTGTGAGGTGAGGAGGCATAATATGGATAGAGAGGTATCAGCAAATGGCTCATAGGGACAGATACGCCCAGACAAATCACATGGCGTGGCTAGTGCAGTTGGAGGAAGCCCACGTCAACACTCTAAAGCCTTCGGTCCCTCAGGCTCCACCACAACCGCAACCAGAGCCTGCAGCCTCATCTCAACCCCTTACCACCAACGCCAGCTGCTCCACTGCAATCCCAGTTGGACGCACCCCGCAATCCAACACCTCCTTGCCATGGTAGCGGGAGGAAGCGCGTGGGCGCGGACGGTCGGGCCCAGTGCTCAGAAATAGGAAGTAAGTGAGAACGTCCCCTAGGTCAGTGGTTGTCAAACCTCTCCCCACCACACAGACCATGATTTAGGTGAAACACTGTATGAATACATGTGAAGCAATTTGAGGCTCCACCACCTGTTGAATACTAGTTGCCTCAATTTTGGTTCCCAAGTTTCACATAAATCATGGCCTATCTGATGGCTCTTGAGGAGAGGACTGAGACCCACTGCCCTGAGTCCTCCTCATCCACACTCTTTTCAATAAATATTATTTTGTATTAATGTTCACATACTATTGGCTGGCTTGGAGTGTGTACACGTATGGTTATGTTGAATATTTCTGCAATTGGATTGCCGTTGAGATGAGGTGTTGCAGTCAATCCAAATAATGTTCTGATTTATATCTTGTTCTTGTCTCTGTAGGTCTTAATAGCCCAAACTCTCGACCATGAAGGCATGTTCTTCAATCTCCTCTTTTTGTGTTACACATTCTATTATTAATATCTGAAAACACATTGTGTGTGGAATAGATCTGTATGACATTATACATGATTATGTTCATCTGTTGAGCAGATATAGATAAGTTGTAAGTAGAGATGTCGTGGACAGTTCGCCCGCGGACTATTCGCATCGATTTTGGTATGTTCGCGTTCGCAGCTGACGGCGAACACATGCGCTTTTCGTTTCGCCCCCTATACTTTATCATTGGGGAAAGCAGCATACACTCCCTTCCAGAGCCTTCCATCTGAAGGACAGCATACATTTTAGAATCATTCTGAAGCTGCATTCGTTGTGAGAGGACAGATAGTGTAGCTGCTGGAGATTTAATAGGGAAATAGATAGCCAGGCTGTGTATTTAGCTTCCATTACAGACCTGAAGGATTCATTTGATATCTGCTGCAAGGACAGCAACCCAAAAAGCCCTTTTTAGGGCTAGAACATCATTTATTTTATTTTATAATTTTTTTCTGTGTAATCTAATTGCATATGCCTGCCTGCCAGCATGTGTGTGTGACAGGCTAACACCTAACAGCTTATATTGTGCTTATTTTCACTACTCATACCTGGTGGTGTACCATACATTGAAAACAACCATTTTTTTCCTGTAATCTAATTTCAGTTGCCTGCCTGTGTCAGGCTCACAGCTAATATTCTGCTCTGTTTTACCAGTCATAGTTGGTGTACCATACATTGAAACAAAACAACCCTTTTTTCCTTTAATCTAATTTCAGTTGCCTGCCTGTGTCAGGCTCACAGCTTATATTGTGCTCAGTGAAATAAAACAACACTTTTTTGACTGTAATAGATTGAATAGCAATTGCCTGCCTACAGGCGTGTGTGTGAAGCCTATTGCATCTACTCTGCCAACTTTTGCCAGTGCACAGTGATACGTCATATCTGGTGCAACCGTAGTGTACAGTGACATAAAACAACACTTTTTTGACTGTAATCGATTGAATATCAGTTGCCTGCCTACAGGCGTGTGTGTGAGGCCTACAGCACGTACTCTGCCAACTTTTGCCAGTGCACAGTGACACTCATATCTGGTGGCACCTTGATTGCACTCGCAGTGCCCCAAATTTGAAGTGGGGGGACCGACCAAGCATCTTTTTCCATCTCCTGCTTCCAAAAATCCATGCCATATACATGTCCCCTGATAGGTGACGTAACAGGTATCAAACTGATAGGAATAAATAGTACAACTTAATACACCACTCCTATCTGGTGGCACATTACATTGCACGTGCAGTGCCCCAAATTCGAAGTAGGAGGTCCGACCAAGCATCTTTTTCCATCTCCCTGTTCCAAAAATCAATGCCATATACACGTCCCCTAATAGTGGACGTAACAGGGATTAAACCGATAGGAATCGTACTACTTAACAGTACACACCTTATAATAACGCAGACAGAGGCAACGCAGAGAGAGGAGTCTGAAGAAGAGGAGTCAGAGGAGGAAGGTGGCTTTGGGGTGGAAGACCAAACACAGCAGGCGTCCCAGGGGGCTTGTTGTCACCTTTCGGGGACCCTTGGTGGAGGAAGAGACCTTCAATGACATCAGTGAGGACAAGGAACGGGACATGGCTAGCTTGGTATCCAACCTTGTGCAAATGGGGAGTTTGCGGTTGTGCAAAGGGACTGTTTGCGGTTGTTTGCGGTGCATTAAACGGGGAGATTGGTCTGTTACTGTGAAGCGGGTGTAACCCTTACACTACCTGATCGATACAACATCATACCTGATGTTTTAAAGCATGTTATTCCAAACAATTTAGGAATGTTAGGTGATTTATGCCCTTTATGGCTTAAAACCAGACTCTGCATCAACTATGTAATTTTCCGTGGGAGTTTTGCCATGTATCCCCCTCCGGCATGCCACAGTCAAGGTGTTAGACCCCTTGAAACAACTTTCCCATCACTATTGTGGCCAGAAAGAGTCCCTGCAGGTTTTGAAATTTGCCTGCCCATTGAAGTCTATGGCGGTTCGCCGGGTTCACCCGTTCGCGAACATTTGATGGAAGTTCTCGTCCGCTGTTCGTGAACCGAAAATTTGATGTTCGCGACAGCACTAGTTGTAAGTGCTATGGACATTAATAGTTGATTTAATTAAAAGGAGTAATATCTGATGTTCCTTTTTTTCATCCAATTCCGATTGCAGTAACCCTGGTAGGTGGTATGCATCATGCTTATTCTAGACTATGACATTACCCCCTTTAGGTATGCCCTTTTCCCCAAAACAAGCCTCTTGCCCTCCCAGGATCCGCCCACACCACACCCATGATATTAATGCACAGTCTTGTCCATTTATGATTGTGCTCTGTGTATGAGATAAAGCTTTGTTATACTGTTCTCAACCTGTCAGTGTGTTTTCAATGGCACCCCGACTTTAGCGTGTGGTACAAATACGCGCCGATATCACAGCGCTGACATGAGCGTGCTGTGAAGAACTGTGTTAGACAACGTTAGAAGTGCCCAGCGTTCTAATAGTATCCCCTAATGCTCTGATCCCCTCTAACCCCAACACTTCAACCTGTAAGCCTAACCCTAACCCTTAGATCCCAAGCCTTACCCTAACCCTTCAACCTGCATGCCTAATCCTAAAACACCCAAGCCTAACCTTAGCCCTTTAACCTCTAAGCCTAACCCTTAGACCCCCAAGCCTAACCCTTAGACCCCCAAGCCTAACCCTAACCCTTTAACCTCTAAGCCTTACCCTTTCACTTTAACCTCTAACCCTAACTCTTAGATCCCCAAGCCTAACTCTATAACTCTTTAACCTCTAACCCTAACCCTTAACCCAAAGACCCCTAAAACCTAACACCCCTAAGCCCACCCAAAGACCCCTAACTCTAAAACCTAACACCTAACACCCCTAAGCCCACCTTACCTGAGCTCCTGCACATAGATGTCGGGCACTCTATTGACAGGAGCCCTTTTGTCTGTGCGCGCATGCGACGGCGCGCTTTTGTCAGAGAGCATTTGACGCATGCTCGGTAGTCGTGCTACCGTTTTCAATGGTTGGGGTTTTGGGACATCCACATACAACACTTTTATGTCACATACCTATATGTGTAAACTAGCGAGCCCTAGTTACTATGCAATAGATGAATACATCACATATAATAGTTGTCAAAACTATGAAACGTTGTCACGCTTTGCAAGCTTGTAAAGCGATCTCGCAAGAACTGCGTCCCTCGCGAAACAAGGGACCGCATTTGCGGAGGTGGAGGCTCCAATGTAAAATGCGAGGGGTCGCATTTGCGAGGGTGGAGGATCTACGGCGTCTCATAAGCGGTTACAAACAGCCACAGAAGCGGGACTATGAAAAAAAAACTATAACACGCAATGACTAAATACGGACTTACACAAGAAAATACGAGCCGCAGGGGACACCCAGGACGTCTGGAAGTGAGGATACACCTCAATTTAAGTCCATATTACAGAGTTTAGACACTCGAAAATCCCCGAAAGCGAGAGAAAAAATGGCCGCAGAAAAAAAAGGCAAACGAGACTACACGACCCCCTAAAGCCGCAAAACACTGCCAAGCACATATGACATTTACAAAAACCCTGTACGAGGTACAACATACACTATTAGCAAGGATGCTAAATCATCCACAATTACGCACCACATACATTCTTGCCGACATTTTATACCACTAACTTACAGAATGCGGAAGTATACAGCTACAAAAACGGTTTCTCCTTGTGCAGCCTATTTACACTGCACACATTGCTGACACTTACACCTCAGCTCAACAACAGTGCAAATCTACATTGTATGCTGCAGGAACATCAAAACAGATTGTGAGCAAAAGCACCTCTGATAACAAAAAATACACCAACCGAGAGGCCCGCAATGAGTGCCAAAGGCGACCAAAACACTTAGTGTGTGCAAACAGCATTACCTGCCTTACAATTTTATTGCCCAGTCATTTTTGATGGGCAAGTCGATAGTATAATAAAAGTAGTACAAATATCATAAGATATTGTATAATAATATATAGCATATAGCATAATAAAGGGTTAATAGACATGCAAAGTGCAATTTTGATAGTGTGGAGTATCAACATTCCCCTGAAGGCCTGATAACAATTTGACAGGTGATAATGTGAATTGATAGCAAAACACTTAATGGGATGTCACCTAATGATAATGAGTGTATATCTTGGTACATGGCCACCAGCAATTGTGTTTGACTTTCCAGGATGGGCCTAGCGGAGATTACCCCTGATTAGGATGAGTTGGCTGTTGCTCTACGTGCTTCTGCATGTCTTCCATGTGTTTTTGTGGCCCCTCCTGATGGGTTAGAGTAGATTAGTGTGGTGTATATCCCCCTGGTCCCCTTGTGGCTTGCTAACTGGTGGTGGTGTAAGGGCTTGTGTACCTCAATGAAGCTGTGAGATATACCATGTAGGGCCACTGTAGGTGGGTAGGTCATAGCAGAGAGGTCAGACAAATCACAGTCCACTAGAGAAGGAAATAGCAATCCACTCCAGTATCTTTGGAATGCAAACCTTGTGGAAAAGCACAGACAGACACATAGCTAAATGTGCTGCAGTCCAGATGGTCACAGAGAGTCGGACACAACTGAGGGACTGAACAACCAAATGTTAAATGTTCCACTGATGCATGATATATGTGATGTGGCGGTATAGTTTGGCCACTATTTATTTTCCCAAAGTAGATGCGATGAATGAGATGTATATAAGATGATCTTTGTATTTTTAGGGTCCACATTAGAGCCTCTGTGAGGGAGAAAGGGTTAATATGTCAGCCATTTTCATGTATTTGTGTTGCAATTTAATGAGGTAGTGTGGCTTTAATAACTTTCAGCATGTTGCAGCATAATTTTTCATATTGGCATATACATGACCATTTCAACATATTAAAAACACCATTACAACATAAAAAAACATCTTTTAAAATTTTTAAACTATTTGATAGTTTGGATTTGTTGTGCAAGTAATTCTAATGCCTTCCATTGCTTTTACCATATTTTAAAGTGCATTGGTGAGTTTTTATTGTATTTTGTAGTGCTCAAAACTAGTCTGTAAAGCTCCTTTGGCGCTTATTGCGGGTCTCTCCCCCTGTCCACTTCCACCCTTGTGTCTCATTTCCCCCCTCCTCTCCCTCCCTTGTGTCTTCTCCCCCCTGTGTTTTTAACCCCCTCCCTCCCCTCTGTCTGTTCTCTCCTCCCCTGTGTCTGTTCCCCCCTTCCTATGTCTCTTTCCCTCTCCCCTGTATCTCCCCCCCTCCCTACCAGGTGTCTCTTTCCCCCTCCCTCTGTGTCTCTTTTCCTCTCCCATGTGTCTCTTCCCCCCTCCCTCCCCTGTGTCTCTCCCCCCTCCCTCATTTCTCTTTCCCCTCTCCCTCCTCTGTGTCTCTTACCCCCTCTTCCTCCCTTGTGTCTCCCCTCCCCTGTGTCTTTTCCCTCTTCCTCTCCTTCCCCTGTATTTCTCCCCCCTTCTCTCACTCCCCTGTGTCTCTCCCCTCTTCCCCTGTCTGCCTCTCCCCTCTTTCCCTGTCTGTCTCTCCCCTCTTCCCCTGTCTGTCTCTCCCCTCTTCCCCTGTCTGACCCTCCCCTCTTCCCCTGTCTGACCCTCCCCTCCTCCCCTGTGTGTCTCTCCCCTCCCCCGCGTGTGCCTTTCCCCTCCCCCCGTGTGCCTTTCCCCTCCTCCCCTGTGTGTCTCTGCTCCCTTGGTGTGCGCATGCGCGGCTAACGCCAAGCAACACGAGCAACCGTAGCAGTACGCATGCGTGGCTGACACAGTGCGCATGCACGCCCCAGCGAAATGCGCTTGCGCGTGCCCAGCTGTCGGTTGTCAAACTGCGATTTGTTGACAACTATTATATGTGATAATTTGTTGTATCTTTGTAATTTGCTTATTGTATATGTTCTAATAGACTGCACACTTGTAAATAGCGGAATAGAAAATAACTGCATTTTATAAAGAGGAATAATAATACCAATGGGAGTTTACCTGCAAGATTCAAAAGGGTTCTGTAGGCAACATTTAGTGTGACACTGATCATCATAAACAATAGTTTAGTCCTCTTGCTGATCCCAAACAAGATCACTTGAATACACATTAGCAGCACCCATCCCTGCAGATTTTGCAATGGTACAGAAATGAGAAAATTACCAGTCAGAAAAATAAACATGTATGGGCCATGGCATCAACAGATAAACTGCTTTAAAACTATTTTGCTTTTGATTACGCATATGTGTAATGTTTAGAAAGGGAAGGTGGTACAAGTTGCAGAGGACATAAAGCTGACAGTGTATTCCGATTGCCTCAATATAATAATACAAAGATTCTACAATAACGGTCTTCATTGTGTTATTTTATGGAAAGTCTGCGCAGATTCATTCTTGGGTATATATTTCACCAATGTAAAAGCACCTTTCACATGCAGTACATTATATTATGTAAATCATTGTATCAACAAAATGTTCTTCATTGGGTGAGAACCTGCTGTGCTTGACCTTGATAAAGGGCTTTTGCAGAGAGGGCAGGGCATGAATGATTAGGCTACTTATCTAATCAGATTGTTCTTAACCTCTTTAGACATGTATCATTCACCACTCTCCTTAAAGGCATATCCAAGCTTCCTGGATTCATACATTTCTGCACTCTATAGGCAAAAAGCAGCATTTATGTATGCAGCCCATCTCATAAGACATTTTATTTTTATTAATATCTAAAAAATCCCTCTAATGATTATGTTGACACCCCCAGAGGGGTGTCTACACATGCCACTGATCCCCATCCAATCAGCATGCAGCATTAGGGGAGCAATTTAACCCATTATTTACCTGCTGTTTCTTCCTCAGCCAATAGGAGAGCACTGATGTCAGCCACCAAGTCCACCTGGGATATGATTCCCTGCTCCTTCCTCTCTGTGCTCTGCTGCTGCCTTATCACACTACATATCCCATGTTGCTTTGCAGCACAAACAGTAACCCCAGAGTTTAAATCAAATGTTTCAGCTAACCTGATTGGCCAAAACAAATTATGAAAAGAATGCTAATTTAGTCAGGGTCTGGAGGTGGTGTTAACCCTAAATTTTAAACTGAAATGAAAAGACATTTTGCTAACTTAAGTGTTTAAATGCTTATTTTGCTATTTTTTCATGCAAAAAAAAAAGTTTTCATACACTACTGATTCTCCTCTATCAAATGCATTCATAATCCAGGAAATTTAGATATGCCTTTAATGAATATTTGAATTGAATATTGCCATTATAAATAATTCATGTTATAAATGATCAAGGCATAATTAAAATACATAATTGTTAGAGCATTATAGTGGCCATGGTGGCACAGAAATGTTGAAATATATGACCACAGCGATCTTTTAAATAGTATTAAGAATGAAACAAACATACAACTGGCATATAAAGTATAAAGATAAGACTTTAACTCAAGAAGTCTGATAATTATTATTTAACCAACCAAACATGCTATTCTTCCTATCACCCATCTGGGAGGGTTATTTAATGACTTGAGATAAAAGGAACAGAGATGGAATATCTTTACATCTAATCTATGCTTAAAATGCCATACTTTTAAAGTCAATTATCGAACGCTTGCAATATTTTAGTTTTAAATAAATAAATATTTATAAAGTTCTGCACTGTTTCCATTATTGTTTTGTCACTTTAAGTTGAGAAACAATCACAACATAAATACATTTTATGCATTTATTTAAATAAATGTATGTATATAATTATGAATGAATAATCAGAGTATTGCACTATACAGTGATACATTTATTATCTACTTAGAAGCAATACTGATTAATTATATACATATATTTATAGTGGGAAACTATTTATATATACACCTCTCACATTTCCCCAGTCACCCCCCTCCCATACATTCCACAGCTTTCCCTGTATTTCCCCCAGCCTAGCGTGCACCTTCCACAGCCTTCCCTGTACTTCCCCCAACCTAGCGTGCGCCTTCCCTGTACTTTCCCCAACCTAGCGTGCACCTCCCACAGCCTTCCCTGTACTTCCCCCAGCCTAGCGTGCACCTTCCACAGCCTTCCCTGTACTTCCCCCAGCCTAGCGTGCACCTCCCACAGCCTTCCCCCAACCTAGCGTGCACCTCCCACAGCCTTCCCTGTACTTCCCCCAGCCTAGCGTGCACCTCCCACAGCCTTCCCTGTACTTCACCCAACCAAGCGTGCACCTCCCACAGCCTTCCCTGTACTTCCCCCAACCTAGCGTGCACCTCCCACAGCCTTCCCTGTACTTCCCCCAGCCTAGCGTGCATCTCCCACAGCCTTCCCTGTACTTCCCCCAGCCTAGCTTGCACCTCCCACAGCCTTCCCTGTAGTTCCCCCAGCCTAGCGTGCACCTCCCACAGCCTTCCCCCAGCCTAACGTGCACCTCCCACAACCTTCCCCCAGCCTAGCGTGCACGTCCCACAGCCTTTCCCTGTAATTCCCCCAGCCTTCCCTGTACTTCCCCCAGTCTAGTGTGCACCTCCCACAGCCTTCCCCCAGCCTAACGTGCACCTCCCACAACCTTCCCCCAGCCTAGCGTGCACCTCCCACAGCCTTTCCCTGTAATTCCCCCAGCCTTCCCTGTACTTCCTCCAGCCTAGCGTGCACCTCCCACAGCCTTTCCCTGTAATTCCCCCAGCCTTCCCTGTACTTCCTCCAGCCTAGCGTGCACCTCCCACAGCCTTTCCCTGTAATTCCCCCAGCCTTCCCTGTACTTCCTCCAGCCTAGCGTGCACCTCCCACAGCCTTCCCTGTACTTCCCCCGGCCTAGCGTGCACCTCCCTCAGCCGTCCCTTGTACAATAAAATTATAATAAAATGTTGAATATATCATTAAGGAGCAAAAGCATTCAGTGCATTTTCAGTAAAATACAAACAATATGGCAACTGTATTATTTTCCAAAGAAGCTCCTAATGAAGCTTTATTTGTTCTATTGCTGTTTGTTGGTGTAAATGAATAGTAGCTTAGCACAGGTGAAAAACAGATGATTGTCAGATCTGTATTTATGACAACCAGACGTCTTTAAAAACAGCAATACTTATGAAACATTAAAAACACTGAATTTCAGAAACTTCAAGGATCGAACAACATTAAAAGATAATACAGAGTGGAAAATAGTAATTAATTATTAACATATATTTGTAACGTTAAAAACCTTATCGCGTAGGATAACACATTTAAAGTGACACTATTAATTCGGCTTTAGTCAAAGTGCCCCAGCAAAGTCCTCGGTTATGTCAGTAATGAAGAGGTATACCTACAAACTACAAATAAATATAATTGGTTAGGTGAAAGTGTTAGCTGATCAAACTTGAAAGTTGTGTTTTTTTAAACATAAATTACATGAGAAAAATCCTCCCACTCTACTAATGATTAATTATGTCTTATAGTAGGGGTGATAAACCAGAAAAGCATGCCAAGCTGGTATAGACTAAAATTGTATTAAGTCTTTAACGCTTAAAAGTCTTGATGACTATTATTATGTGTTGATTTGGGCATGCTTTTGTGGTTATCATCCAACTATGTGGGGGATCATTAATCCCATGAGATAAAGTGGGATGTTTTTCCACTCAAAATGTTTAATAACAACCAAAGGTAACTATTTATATGAGTATTTTTCAGTTCTACGATAACTGGGGCTTTTGCTTTATCACTTTAACATCATCTTTAGAATATGTTTTTGTAATAAACACTGTTTTTTCTACTGTGCTGTGTGTTTACTGCCAATTCCTTTCTAAAATAAGTTGCTCTGCAACATTGCATCACTGCAGTGAATTAACACAAAAAAAAAAACATAATTGTACATTAAAACCGCCCCACCTATGATAATACACACAGCCTGTTTGCAGTACATGAAAATGTCCCTTGACGTTCCCCTTTGGCAGTGCTCTGTATTAACTTCCGAAAAGGTGAACCCACAAATATATAAACACATAAACTTTAAGGAAACTACTACAAATCATTTAAGAAAAATGCCTAACATATCCAGCATTGAAGGTGCTAAAAATAGAATAAAAAAGTATAAGTTTGTTTTTTGGGAGTATTGGCAAAAGGAAATAGTTAAACCTTTTGCTGCTACAAAAGCACTGCATTAGCTCCATGAGCGAGTCCAATGGCCTGTAGAGGCTTCTTTCCAACATTTCCAGTGTCTCAAAGCCATCTGCTTAAGACACAAGGGGTTCAACTGTAAACGCGTTTTACGGTAAGTGGTATGGAGCACGTGAGGCGCACGAAGGATAACTCCAACCCATTTTACTGTGAGGTTTTATACCCACTCCAAAAAAAAAACGTTTTTGTGCTCTGTCCGCCATTGAATTTGAGGCACTTTCTGGTTAGAAAAGCGTGATTGAGTAACGTGACAGATGAGTGCTTCAATAACCAAGAGGTATCTTCAAACGCTCAGGATTTCAAACTCTTCTTCCATGTCAAACAGTTTATCAGTAGATTCAATGAGTTCTGGAAAAGAAGGGAATAAAATACATATTACTCACTTTGAGATACAGACTGGTGACAAGTTACTTTTACAAATAGAGTGAATGTAAAAGAAAGGAAGAATGAAAGAAAAAGAGATGGGATGAAGGGTGAAGTGGTACTATGATTTGGCAATTTGCTTCTCTGAATTTACATTCAGTTTTTAACAGTTGATATTCGTACCAGTGCCAGTCCCTGAGACCATAATGTAAAAACTATTTTATTATAAGCTACATATTATAAAAGTTGAAGCATGGCTTTTATTATAGTATTATTTTACATACCAGCACCTGTAGTGGTCACTTCTGGTTTCTCTGGAGGTATAAAAGGAGGCCAGTGTGGGGGGTGCTTTGGTACCAGCTCAAACATCCGTAAACTTTGCTGCTTAAGGATTTCCTGGGGGGATAATGTCAAATATAAAGCAAATCAAAAAATCTGCTAATGTCCCATTAAAAAGTCTAATTTTTTGAAGTACTAAAGTCACCACACATGATCTGCTCCATCAGATAGGGGGTAGAAAAGCACATAGAAAATAATTTTTGAAATTGCTGCTAACCTGCTATTAGTAATTAGAATCAGCGGTACCTATATTGTTATTTGCAACAGATTGCTTTGATATTGTAAACTCTTCATTGTAGGGACCTCATTATATTGAACAAAGCTGCCTGCTGACCAATTTAAGTCACATTTGTATTGTATTGTATTGTATATGTCCCTGTAAATTGCTATCTGCATTTTATACTACTTTGTAAATAGTGCTATGGAAAATGCTGTCACTTTATAAATAAAGAGCAATAATAATCATATATAGAGAGATGTTGCAAAAATTAAAGCAATTGCCTTTTGAATGGAGAGTTCAAATCCCCCAACATTCTTATTTAACAATCATTTTAATTTAGGTTACAGGATAAAAATAGATAAACTGTAAAGGAGTGGATATGAGACAAATATAATTGTTGTAATATTTCAAAATAAATATTTCAATTAAATAAAAAGGGAAAATAATTGTGATATTAACTTCTATATGTGCAAAAGAGGGTGTATATAAATCAGCAAAGCTAATATAACAATCAATCTGACAGTCACAGGCTGAATAATATATGACGTTTTTTATGAGTGGGCTTCGGCGGCTATACAAGCATTAATTCAATAATAAAATATTAAAGGTTTCGATACTCATTCAGATTTTTATTGCACAGCTGTGTATCTGGAAATAAAATATTAATTACCTTTTGTACAATACTACACCATAAGTCAAAATCATTTTCTTCTTTGCAGAAGAAACCCTTGAAGAAGAAGAAGGAACATAATATAAGCAACTTAAAATGCAATGTTCAAGTCTGGAACATTTGTAATACTTAACAAATTATCTCCATGTTTAACCCTTCTATTGATCTGCAAAGCAGCATATTTATTGCTGGGGACGCCCCATGATATTGTTACACTCTAAGCAGCATAATGTTTATATTAAATCATATGTCCTTTTCATTATAAACATTAAGTTGTCTTGAGTATAAAACAATTTTGGACATCTTGCAATATCTAAAAATAATGGGATACACCAATAATTTTCCTTTTTTAATTTCTTATAGGAGAATGTTTAACAGCATAACACTACATTTTTATTAACTATCCTTTAATTAGGTGTCACTTGGTAACATGTCAACACGTTACAGGTTACTTTATGTATGTTTAATAAGCTAGGACATTTCTTGTGTATATATAATGAAAAGGATGACTTCTTTGTGTCCCATTTGTGTATATCATATAGGAACATACTTACTAATGCCACCGAGGGGTCCAGGTTCATGATTTTCATCCTATTGGGGCCTTTCTGGCAGTGATAGCTCTGATCTTGTAGTGTGCCACCTCCTTCCTCTGAATCCACAAAGGGCTGCGTGGTGTGAGGATCTAGGTAGATAAGTTCATCCCCTGCGCGTAACACAGAACATTATTATTTATCTAAATGGTTGAAAGAGATTTAAAAAAATATATACTTAGACACAATAAGTATAAAAACAAACATTCACTCTACTCCCATTTTCTTAGTTTACCTAATTTAATTGTAATTTCAGAACAAGACAAATCAATTTCTCTTACTGTATTTCCTAATGTATTACACTGTGCTACTACAAATTGATTAGTATCTAACCATGATATAGAAATTTTGTATCGATTTAGACTAAATCTAAATTTTGTGACAAGCACAGTTTGTATTAAAACGTCAAGAAGTTTGGAAATCAAAGGGATCTGGTAAGGTCTTTACCGCTAATAATTAATCCTCTTCACAACGGCAGAGCACCATTCTCACTATTCTTGTTTCTCTCACTCTCAACCCACTTCAAATCTTGCTATCTCCACTCCGATCACATTCAATTAATGTCTTATTCATCCCATTGTAAAAATAAAAAAAGGAAAAAAAAATATCATTGGCAGCTATGTAAGTTTAGTCGATGGTGTCATGAATGCTTCCATCTTGGATTGGTAGTAGGACTGAGAAGCCAACATCGAATTCTCAGTTTGTCAAAGTCCCTTTAATTTATTTGGCACCAAATAAATTCCGAAGTGCAATATAAAATTAAACAGACACAAGAGTGACAATTAATGTCTTACCTGAAAAACCTATAAAATAATAGGCGTTATTTGGTTTTCCTCCTAGTGCACCTAAAGACTGTGGCATTTTAAAACATTCCTAAGAAGACAAAATAGAAATGTTACAAATGGTTATTTAGTTATAAAACACTTTAGGGATTAAAATAGCAATTACATGAATTTATCTAGTGGGTATACTGCAATATAAACTGAATTCTTAATAGAGCTTTAAGATCTTAAAACTTACAACCAAAGGCAAAAGATAACGGTAATACGTTGTTGAGAGAGCTGGCCATCTTTCTCACCATCACAATTACAAGGTAATGAAGTTATCTGATTTCAATAATGTATCCATGCTTGAATGTCAAAAGATATTGATGAGCTAACACAAGAACACTACAGAAGTTTCCAGGATTTTACTAGCGATATAATATACCTTTGTGTCTATTTAATTTTATGTACTTAGTTTTATTAAGAAGTGCTTAAAAAATATATTTTTACTTCATAAAATCAAACAAATAGTCCCTGTATGGGTATGCCCACTGCAATAACTCTTTAGGGCTAGAGGTTCAATGCCATGTCATAGCCTATGAGCAAAATATTGCTGAAAGATGGTCACTGATTTGTAAGTATGAGACACTACACAGTCAGTACTACAGAGTCTGTGTCTTTGTGAGCTGCAGAGTGCAGACCTAAGCAGGTACTATTTGTTTAATTTTAGGTTGAAAAATAGAGCTTATAAGCATGTCTTAATAAAATAAAGAACATAAAAGTAAATAGATATAAAGGTATAATATATACCTAGTAAAATCCCCAAAACTTACATATTCCTTTAAATAATAATTATTAAATGCAGCCTGTTAAGCACTTTTTCCAAGGAGAAAAATCAAACAGCAGAGCACTAAAAGAAGCCACTTGTTAAATATTATTAAATGTACATGGCAGATTTCTGAATGTCACTGGGAATGCAATATACTTATTATCGTTAATTTTGTGAACTTTATTTTATTAAGAAGTGCTGGAAACTCTGTTTTACCTAAGAACATACACATACATGGATTTGCATCATTTAATTTACAGAACATGCCCACAACTGTGACAAAATAACAGAAAAAGTCAATGTGCATAACTATTCACCCCCCTAAAGTCAATACTTTGTAGAGCCACCTTTTGCGGCAATCGTAGCTCCAAGTCGCTTTGGATAAGTCTCTATGAGCTTGCCACCTCTCACCGCTGGGATTTTTGCCCATTCCTCCTTGCAAAACTGCTCCAGCTCCTTCAAGTTGGATGGTTTGCGCTTGTGAACAGCAATCTTTAAGTCTGACCACAGATTTTCTATTGGATTGAGGTCTGGGCTTTGACTAGGCCATCCCAACACATTTACATGTTTCCCCTTAAACCACTCAAGTGTTGCTTTAGCAGTGTGTGTTTGGGGTCATTGTCCTGCTGGAAGGTGAACCTCCGTCCTAGTCTCAAATCATGCACAGAGTGGTACAGGTTTTGCTCAAGAATATCCCCGTATTTAACCATCCATCTTTCCCTCAACTCTGAGCAGTTTCCCACCCCCGGCTGCTGAAAAACATCCCCACACCATGATGCTGCCACCACCATGTTTCACTGTGGGGGTGGTGTTCTTAGGGTGATGTGATGTGTTGGGTTTGCGCCAGACATAGCGTTTTCTTTGGCCGAAAAGTTCAATTTTAGTCTCATCAGACCAGAGCACCTTCCTCCATACATTTTGGAGTCTCCCACATACCTTTTCGCAAACTCAAAGCGTGCCATTTTGTTTTTTACTGAAAGTAATGGCTTTCTTCTGGCCACTCTGCCATAAAGCCCAACTCTATGGAGCTTATTGTCGTCCTATATACAGATACTCCAGTCTATGCTGTGTATCTCTGCAGCTCCTCCAGGGTCACCTTAGGTCTCTGTGCTGCCTCTCTGATTAATGCCCTCCTTGCACGGTCCATGAGTTTTGGTGGGCTAACGTCTCTTGGCAGGTTTGCTGTTGTGCCATGTTCTTTCCATTTGGTTGTGATAGATTTGATGGTGCTCCTGGGGATCATCAAAGATTTGGATATTTTTTTATAGCCTAACCCTGACTTGTACTTCTCAACAACATTGTCCCTTACTTGTTTGGATAGTTCCTTGGTCTTCATGGCAGTGTTTGGTTAGTGGTGCCTCTTGCTTAGGTGTTGCAGCCTCTGGGGCCTTTCAAAAAGGGTGAGTATATGTAATGACGGATCATGTGGCACTTAGATTGCAAACAGGTGGACATCATTTCACTACTTATGTAACTTCTAAAGGTAATTGGTTTTCTATTTCTAAAAAATAGTTTTATGTATATATTTTTCTCATTTCACTTAACCAACTTAGACTATTGTGTTAACTTAAGGCTGTAATGTAACAAAATAGGTAAAAAGTCAAGGGGGTGAATACTTTTTGCAAGGCACTGTAGTTCCTAATTAGTTTCTCTCCTCTGCAGCTCATGAAAACAGTGTACTTTTAAGTACAGGATGTACAGTGTCTCACAGTGGCAACCTTTTTTACAACATGCTACGCAAGAGGGGTCCCTGATTGGCTAATTAGAAACATTGGACTTCACAGTCTGTGTATTCATGAGCTGCATAAGCAAACAAGTACACATTGTATGAATTTAGTCTTACAAAACAGAGCTTATAAGCACTTCTCGATAAGATAAAGTACATAAAAGTAAATAGATACAGAGATATATTTCTAGTGAAATTAAGAAAACTCCCATGTCCCTTTAAGTTACCAATGGGTCCAAACATGCTTTTTTCTTTTTTTCTGCAAACAACTGCACTCAAAACAATGGGCTCAATTGCTATGATTACTAATCTCTCATTAACAAAAGTAACAAATTATCTTTGTGGGTGGATCAAAAAAAAGATAGAAAAATTACAAACTTCAATGTTAATTTACAGTCGTAAAATACATTTTTACTTACCTGTTATTACCTATAGTTTTAAACTGTGCCGAACTTATAGCCTCTGCTATATGACTTGAAAGTACCACTGTAGTTCAAGAGATATGGCCCCTATTTGTGAAGTATGTAACAAAGTAACAATGTGTACAGTGCCACATGGGAGACTATTGTGCAACCAAAGGGATACAGGAATTGCAGTAAATATATGTTCATGGATTCAGAGCTGGCTAAAAGACAGGAAACAAAGGGTTGTGGTAAATGAAACACTCAGATTGCACTAATGTGGTAAGTGGGGTTCCTCAGGGCTCAGTATTAGGTCCTCTCATTTTTTAACATATTTGTTAATGACATAGAAGTTGGACTAGAAAGTAGTGTCTCCATTTTTGCTGATGACACAACATTGTGCAAGGGAATTAAATCAGAAAAGGATTTGCATAAATTAGAGAAATGGGTGGCTAAATGGCAGATGAGATTTAATACGAATAAATATAAGGTTATGCATCTGGGAAGGAAAAATAACCATGCAATGAAACAAATCCAGGGGTATCAGATATTGAAAGGATTTGGGAGTGCTTGTGTACAATCACCTACGTATCAATGCCAAGCAGCATCTGCAAAGGCAAATAAACTATTAGCATGTATTAAGAAGTGTATAGAAGCCAGGGAAGCAAATATAATTCTGCCACTATACAAATCCCTAGTACGCCCTCATTTGGAATATGGAGTACAGTTTTTGGCACCACTTCATAAAAAGGACATTTTAGAACTGGAAAAGGTACAGAGGAGGGCAACAAAACTAATAAGGGGAATGGAGGGGCTAAGTTATGAAGAAAGACTAAACAAATTAAACTTATTTTCTCTAAAAAAAAAAGGTGTCTAAGAGGAGATATTATTACCCTATATAAATACATCCAGTGTCAGTATAAAGATTTGTCAAGGCAGCTTTTTGTGCCCCCGGTTTTCAACTGACAAGAGGACATCCTTTGTGGTTAGAAGTAAAAAGATTCCACCTTAAAGAAAGAAAAGGGTTCTTCACAGTAAGGGTGGTTAATCTGTGGAATCCTCTACCAAAGGAGGTAATGACAGCGGATTCAATAGAAAACTTTAAAATGGGATTGGATATATTTTTAAATAAAAAGGGTATCCAGGGTTATCCTGATTAATTAGAGAAGGAATATTGATCCAGGGAGGAATCCGATCGCCAGTATCTGGGTCAGGAAGGACTTTTTTTTTTTCTTTTGAGACAATTGGCAAAGTTTCAGTTGTTTTTTTTCTGTTTGCCTTCCTCTGGATCAATGAACAACAAATCCCCATATTGCAGATCAGAGGAGATCTTAAAAGGTTGCACTTGATGGGCTTAAAGTATTTTTCAACCTCAATTACTATGTAACTATATAAGCTAAAGACACAAACATTTTTTAGGAGAAAATCTGAATTTTTGAAAAGGGTTTATGAATAGAGGAATCAATCTTGCCTTTGTTACATCACTTCCTGAGAGCTCAATCATGAGTGGTGTTTTTATCTATGAGTGGGGAGGAATCATAAATATTTGTTAGATAATTGGATCTGATTGAAACTGACAACCCTTCAGGCCCAGAAGCAAACATCTTACATCAAGAAATGCAAGCACTGCTCTCCTGAAATGTCAATGCCCCTGTCACACATACTCAACCTTCAAAATATTATTGATGCCTCCGGGGTGCAGCAAAGAATTCAACAATTATTTCTTATTAAAAACTAGCTTTATGTTTTTCTCATTGCCTAATTGTATATGTTTTTTTCATTGTAAAGTGGTACTTTAATAAGAAACATAGCATTTTCAGGCATATGTTGTACCAGGTACAAGTAACTTACTTTAAAAGCATCGACATACACAGGATTGATGTGGTTGATCCCCAGTCGCAGAGGTACAATGAGGAGCAACGGCCTCCACCCTGAGGACTGCATGGAGGTGTCTCTGCATCTGCTCCAAGCACTTCGGTGAGTGAGAGAGCTGCAATGGGCAGAGGCGCTGTGGTGAGGCTGGTACCTGCACATCTTCTCTGCAGAGTAAAACAAGGCTAAAAATGTCACAAAACATGCTGAAAAATTAGTCAATATACTGAATAGATCAGGTTTGTAATGTCTTCTTTTCCAGGTATGTGACTAACAATGTCAGTCAGTATAAAGAAACATGGATTTTAACTGAAGAAGAACCTTAATGCCCATCTAGACTTTCTGCTTAAAATATTTAACTTAGAGAACGACTGTAATGCCCTAATAAAAGTAGGGACAGGCTTTAAGATAAACTTTATTAAAGATCAATAACTAATTAAATTAATTAAAAAGATATTCAATATTAAATGGACTCTGTCCCCCCAAATTCAATTATTTAGGTTATTCTTGAAGATTGTGACAAACTGGCTATATGTTTTATTATCAAAGTGAATCAGTCCTGAGAAATTCCATGTCATTGTTGCTTCATTTGTATGCAAATAAGCACTTTTCACATATGAATTTGTTACGTTGATGTGCTAACTAGATTTACAGTCTAGTTGTCTCTGTAGTGGGCAAAAGAAAGAGTCATAATTTTATCTGGCAGTCAGACCCCTCTCCCACCCTTATCAAACCTGCTGAGTCGCAAAAAAAAATAATTAAGAAATAACATACTGTAGGGAAAAACTGCTTGTACAATGTATAGCCAGTTTTAATGTTCTTTAAAATGAAATCAACTACATGTTGGGCTGACTGAGTCCCTTTAAAGTACAACTGTAGATTAGCAAAAACTTTTGTTTATGAAGAATGTTCAAAGAGAGAGAGGTAGAGAGAGAGAGAGGAAGAGAGAGAGAGAGAGAAGAGAGAGAGAGAGAGCAAGAGAGAGAGAGAGAGAGAGAGGAAGAGAGAGCGAGAGAGAGAGAGAAAGAGAGAGAGAAAGGAAGAGAGAGCGATAGAGAGAGAGGGGGAGAGAGAGAAAGGGGGGAAGGGAGAGAGAGGGGAAGGGAGAGAGAGAGAGAGAGAGAGAGAGAGAGATAGAAAGAGGGAAAGGAAGAGAGAGAGAGAGAGAGAGATAGAAAGGAAGAGAGAGAGAGAGAAAACATGAAGAGAGAAAGAAAAAGAAAGAAAGAAAGAGAGAAAGAAAGAAAGAAAGAAAGAAAGAGAGAGAGAAAGAAAAAAAGAAAGAAAGAAAGAAAGATTGTTATGGTGTAGGGATTGTAAGCTGAAACTGTTTCTGAATCAACCAATGAATCAACAAATCCATCTCCCTCTTTCCACTCTTGAACAGATAATAACAATTATACCACTCCCATTTAATCTCCAAGCCAGCAACAAGTGTGCAAGACATAAACATAGCATCCTTCAGGCATAGGCAGTGTTTACTAAAATACAGATTTTTACTTAAAAACGCTTATAATAAACATATGATGCTTTTCCCAACAATCTCTACAATGGTCTATTAACACAAATTACTTACTGATATCTTCAATTACCACAGTGTTATCCATGGACACATAGACAGCTAAGGAATTCCATTCATCAAACAAAGCAAGTTTTCTGTAAAATTAAACAGGAGTTAGTAATTCAACACACTACAAAATTTGGATTTGGATAAATTGGACACATTTTATGAGATCTATTTTATGAGAAAAGCCTGCACAAATCAGCAGTCCTATTAAATTGCAATTTGGCCAATTGAATAGGGCTCTATATAAGCACAGAGTATTTTTTTACAGAAGTTTTTAGTTAGTGAAGACCTTGCTTTTGGATAGAAGTTCCCTAACTAAAAACTTATGAAAAAACAAATGCTCTTTGCTTATATAGAGCCCTTTTCATTTGGCCAAATCACAATATAATAAGGTTGCAGATATGCGGTGCAGCCACTGGGTATGGTATCCTGGAAGAGTAAGCTCTGGTGAAACAGGAAGCCTCGTAATCTGATTGTCAAATCTCTACCATGTAGTGTTATTTCTTAAGAAATGCAGAATCTTTTTTTTTTTTTTTTTTTTTTAGAAACATATGATGCAATCCATGTTGCTTGTGAAATCAGTATTACCAATTATATCCTTACCGAAGTGTTGCCATTGTTTTTATTTTTTTTATTTAGCGGTTACTTTCAGGGGAGGTGCCTTGTACAATGGAATTTCTATGTAGTTCTATACTTAAAATATACTATTTGAACTACACTTTTAAATTGTCATTTTGTTTGGAACGTGTGTATATATATATATATATATATATATATATATATATATATATATATATATATATATATATATACTGTAGAATAGTAGAATGTTTAGACAGCAGCATAATTTCTTATAAGACATAATACGATTATGTCTTATAAGAAATTATGCTGCTGTCTAAACAACCATTTTCATTTTTGCTGATCTACACCTAAGGTAGGATGTAGACTTTGAAAGAAGAAGAAGCTTCGAACGGCACAATAGAAACATGGTATTTAAAACTACCAGTGCATTCAACAGTAAAAACATGTATACTTATAGCAGTTGTATAAGCCATGGACATAAAACATTTTGGGGAAAAATCTGAATTTTTCAAGACTCTGCTTGAGTGCGAAACATATTTTGTGTCTGTTACATCACATCCTGAGAGCTGTGTGATTGGGGTATGTGTTTGGTTATCATTGGAGGGAGAGGTGTGGGCAATAGAAAGAAGTTCTGAGCCTTTGTTTTATAACTGGATATGACTGAAATTGACACTGCACCCCTTCCCCCTCACTGGCCCAGAAACAGAGCCCTTAAAGTTACTCACAATAATATTCGTGTTTTTAAAGAACCATACGTAACTAAAAACGGCCATAAAGATTTCAAAACTCAAAATGATGGTTTCCTTAAAAAAGTATATACATTTCTTTAAACAATTGCCTTATCAAGTTAAAATTACAATGGCTGACCCTGGACACAAGCTGCACATTGCTATGTAATTGCTGCAGTGCAGTGGTACTTGCAGGCACTATCCTGGATCAAGCTTGACTTCATTACACACGTATGTAATATTCACAGTGCCACTAATAAACATGGCTGCTGCACCCATTTCACAAACATGGACATGTTGGCAGCAACAACCACACTAGCCTGCTTCATAAAAAAAAAGTAATCATGAAAGACTGCAGTTTCTGAACTGAAATTATTGTTAAAAGTATGCATTGACATATATTTAAAAGGAAAAAAACTAATTTTAAAAAGAAAAACATTAGAAATAATAACTAAACATGAAATGTTTTAAATTGTTGTTTTTCTTTTAATTAGTTACTGAATGTTTTATAATCATGCAGCAGTAAAATATAAATGTACTTACTTTAAAACCTGAGCCACTGTGTTTGGTCCAAACCATTCTCCTATGGACTTGCCTTCTCCTACACCCATCTGTGCTGGTTTTTATGATAAACATAAACAGGGTTAGTATTTAAACTAAAATTGAAACATTTTACATTTCTCAAAGCGTTGAGGCTAGTGACCTGTGTCTCTGTGCTTAAGATAAGAACATACTACATTATTTACTCCTGTGAACAACATAGATACAACTGGGTCCCTGAAAGACCAAGCTAGAAGCGATTCGCAAAGCTAGAGTGCCCAGGCCTACTCCATCCACCTGAACCTAGCAATACCTGGGTTTCCCTCATCCGGGATATGCTCTTCGTCCCAGGTGTGAAAGTCGTGTGGATGGACGCTATGGAGGAGTGTTTTGGACTGCCTACTGTGGATGCCTTGGTGAGGGAGCCAACCAGATCCATCTCTCGACCCTCCTGTCAGGCACTGGGAGAGTCGAGAGAGATGGCGTGACTAGGTGAAGAGACCGAGACTCTGGAAAACACAGGGGTGTTTGGCAGACCCTATAGCCCAGAGAAGATTAGGGATCTTGACCTGCTAAGAATTGTAAAAAATGTTGCCAGCAATAAACGGTGGGACATTGCTATTTATTCGCTGACCCTACCACAGCAATAACTACTGCAACAATAATTCAACAGAGTAAAACTAAGGAGATAAGAATTGATGTGACGGGCATACTCTGACATCTAACGTCCCTAAGGATTGGACATAAATAAGACTTAAGAGGGCCATTCATACCCGACTAAACATATCTCAGCAACAGAGAGGATGCCTGAGAGTGGGAAGTTTAGCCCCAATATGGGTGCTGTGTGCACCTCACTGGAGAGGCAGGCAAAGCCCTCTGTGGGCCTAAGAATATTTTGTCTGCACTAAGGGAATAGAACAAAAGCATCAATTCTATAGCTTTCCTCCCCTCCTAAATTACAATACTGCGTCATCTCTTACTGGACTATAAAGCACAAGCTTGTAATTACACAGCAAGAAGCAAGAAGTATAAGAGATATAATTCAACAGAATACTGCCTTTTACAATTTGCTTTCTTGGCTGCATAGCATATAATGTAACCAGCTGTTGATACACTTTAGATCCTGCAGATTTTACAGCGACTTTCTTTCCCAAGCTATAGCAGTATGAGATCCTGCAGTTATCACTGAAACCAGTTACCAGCAATACAAGAACTGTAAATATTTTATTGCATTTATTTTACCTACTCTTTATTTATCTACTCTCTGCCACAATACTGACCCTCTTTGCAGATAGCAAGAAACATACTGCCATCTGGCGGCCATTAAATACCTATACAAGAAAATAAAATAAAACAGCTTGAATTCTGCAATGTTAACTACAAAGATACAATCACAAAAATCGCCAAAAGAAACAGCAAATAAACTTATTTCACTTTTATCACTACCCAAAACACAGATTTAATATGTAAAGAAACCTACCCCCACAGAGAGGTAATTGTAGCTACAAGTGGCAAGCTTAAAATAGACACTACAACTAAAAAAAAGTATAAAAAGGGGTGGCTGGCATCTCTAGGAGACGTACCTCAAAAGATGTTCAAGACTACCACGCTACAAAACCAAACATGCACTTCTCTCAGCCTCCTTCTACCCCAGCTAAACAATCACCCAAAAATAGTCCTCTGCACCTAGCACTAAAGCAGACATTCAAGAATTGAATGAATTAATCTCCTATTTCACATCAGGAATCAGGCAAGAAAATTCTACCACAAAAATAAATGCTGTGGATACCAAAGTTTCAGAATTAGAGGGTAAATACAACAACCTGCTCAAGTCACATACCAACATGGAAGAAGAATGGATTGTGCTCAAAGAGGAACAAAATCAACTTAAAACTATACAAGAGGCTCATGAAATTGGATCAAGAAGACAAAATATACAGGTACACAATTTACCAGAATCCGTCCCTGATCTATCTCGATACATGTGCCAAACTTTTTTCAGATTTAAGTGAAGAAGAATGTAGCATAGACAGGATCCATAGAGCTTTAAGCACAAAACCATCACCTAACAAGAGACTATGAGATGCGATTGCTAAATTCCACTACTTTTGTACAGAGGACTATTTATGAGAGCAGCTAGACAAGATACACCAAGATGTCAACCAGCTATCTTTTTGTGTCTATCAACAATACAAAAGAAGACCTTTGAAACATTCTTAGAGGTAATTAGAGTAAGAAACATATATGCCTGGGGTTCCCCTTCAGAATAAACATATAAAAAGAACAGGAGAGACACCAGACCAGGAATAAATGTATATACAAGTTTCTATCCTAAGTACTTTGGGAATTCACCATGGACATTGGATTCCTAGCTCAAAGACAGGGCCCTCCTTGCTTTGCTATATGTTAATCTGTATTTATCTTTGTCTGAACTTAATTTATGTACAGCACTACAGAGTATGTCGGCGCGTTATAAATAAACTATAATAATAATAATATAAGATCCAAGAACTAATTAAATCAAAGTACAGAAAACCTCATGGATGGTTATTTGTCTTAAATTATAAATAGATATTGTAAACGGACTAAGTGAAGATCCAAAATACTGATAAAAAATGTCTTTATTTTTTATATCAAAGATTTCAAATGGCCTTAATACTGAAATGCTAATTTATATTGAAACATTTATAATTTTTTTCTTTTAAATTTATGGTTACTAAAGAGTAAAGGGGATGAAGGGAGAACAAATTGGAGAGAATCGTGATAGTCAAATGTCCCATACTTACAAAAGTCCACTTTTCCACTGTTTATTAATATGTTATTTTACTATTACTGCCCCAATGGGGTCTTTTTCATTTGCCTGATACGCAAACTGTTTCTGTATCCAATTTGAGGATACCACTCACAAAAATCAGTTCATCATAAATATAAGAGGACAGCATCTGCTCTCCTCTGAATTCTTATCACTATTTTAATATCTTTTTACCATTTTCTGTGATGTTTCTAACCTGATGAACCCATGGCAACACTCCACGTGGGTGTATAAATGTATTAATAAGTAAAGATAAATCCACTGATACCCCACTTTCTCAATCCCAACAGCTACAAAAGATTTTAAAACTCTATTAAAAAAACACACTTTGACTGATGCTTGGAGAGCAATACACTAAAATGAGAGAGACTATACCTAGTACTCCTCTAGGTATAAATCACACTCATGTATAGATTACATCTTACTTAAAGAAAACATAAGGCGAAACTTAATAGATGCACAGATCCACCCAATGACACGATCAGATCATGACCTTGTTAGTGTAACTGTAAGTAATATTCTCCCTAAAGGCCGAACTCCCAGTTGGTCCTTGAATACTGCAGTGTTAAACGTCAAAACCCACAAAAGATAAATTGCAAAAAACCTTAGAAGACTCTTTTCAATTGAATGGGGGTGGAGAGACAGACCAACTGGGTGTCTGGACAGCACATAAAGTGGTCATGATATGTATTGAATTGGGATCTGCTGTTATCATTATTTGCAACAAATATAGATTAATCGTATAAAAATAAAACAGGGTAATTCTTAGAGATAGTAACCAACACATAATCTCACAGAAATATTTTGGGAACTCTCTTACCCATTTGATGAATGGAATAACAACAATCTTTTCTATCCAGAAAACACTGCAAAATTTGACGATATTCTTCCGGCTGTTTTTTGTGTTTTTCCCATCTCCAGTCTTAAAAGTTAAGAAATAATAGTCAGAGCTCATTATTATTATTATATTTTATTTGTACAGATTCTGTAGCACTAGTGTACAATAAACAATGAGTACATCTTATGTACATACATTTGAAGACAGTTAAGTCAGAACCACACATACTGAGATTAATTTGATCGTCCTCTTTGTAATTATAATTTAAATGTTATACTTCACTTACTTCTAAGAAGCCCCTAGATTTCCATCTTTTTGAGCCTAGTTTTTTCTTCTGCTTCTTTCTTATGAAAGGTTGCATCTTGCACACAGGTGACCTAAATACATGCCCAAAGGGGAGTGACTTTACAGTACCAGTGTCTCATGCTGCTCACAGGTATGGGGTAGGCTGTGTGGCTGAAATATATGAGGCACTGGTTGTATGAAGAACCTCCCATGTGAGCGCCGCTTTAGGCCACCTCAGTGCAAGATGGCAACTCTGATAAGAGGGCACAGAGAAATTAGTAGGTTCCAGAAGATGATAATCTGTTACTTTGGGGGCTTCTCAGATGTAAGTGAAGTATACATTGTACATCACAATTACACTGCTGGGTATGAGGCAGAGATCTATCAGGATAGTCTCCAAGGCAGATCCTCTCACACCTTATGTATTCCTATCTTGGAGTGGGGAGAGGCAGATCTACCTAAACCTTCAATGATAACATTTAAATGCAAATTCAAGAAGAAGAAAAAATGTTTAACTTTTAAAGCACTGATGTTATTGCTCAGTCACTAAATAAACAAATAAAACTATATTAATGTCTAAGCTTCTGCATTAATTTACAATGAGGACTGCAAACAACTTGCTGACCATATTTACAGATGTCCTTACTTACCTCTTCCTAAATGCTGGCAGATTAAAGCTTGTCCCAGCATCATCTGTCCACATCTCAGCATACACCCCCAGCCTGCATCAGAGGAGGGGCCAGTACCCCCTGTATGAGACACAAGTAATTCCTTATTATACACACAGACATTCAGAATTTGGCAACTAACAAAACAAAACAGTCCCCCTTTTCTCTCTTATTTATGACATCCTTTAGATTTAGGTGACATATTGCTATTGATTCACAAATGTAACACTCAAGGTCAATGGTGGAAGGGGTTGTAGTGGTTTTAGTTATGATCTCCATTGGCTGGGGACTTCTATTGAAGCAATTTCCCTTCACAAAACATTTTTGCTACAGGGGCCATCTTTGAATCATTGTTTTCTCTCATATATAATTGTTCTAAAAATCCTTTAGACCTGTCTCTTAGCCACCTCCCCTTCATAACCTTATCAGGGTGGAGACAATCAACTGGAGGCGGATACTCTAATGTTTAAAATGTAATACTGAATATTGATATTATTAAATAGGAATTTTCTCAATGATCAATGCATAATTAAAATAACTAGCTGCTCTTAATTTGAGTATTAATGTCATCCTTAAAAGTTGAGATGTTTTAAGTCAAAACAATAAACACAGCCTTTAAGTTTCTCTGTTTGAAAAACAAGTATTTTTTTCCTGCAGGATTCCATTTTTGGATAATGAGTCTTCCATTTCTCATAATGAAAGCACTGGTAGTTTAAGCTGCCACAGTTTTCATTCTTCAAAATAAGCTTTGGGAAGTAGATCAGTGGAAACGGAAATGGCAGCTTCTACTGCAACATAATTGCATAGAAATGGTAATAAATTAAAGTCGTTATTATTTGTTTACAAGCTAAAATATATTGCCTATTTTCAAGTTGTGGATATACGGCCTGTTGGTCACACAAAGCAAGGCGACCCATTACGGGCCGCAATCCTCCCTCTCTCCTTCCCCCTTATCCGTAGGGCAGTAACTGCAAGTCTTGCGAAGCGAGGCGAGCAGTTATGGGCCGCAGTGAGGGTCCAAATCCTCCCCCCTTATCCTCCCTCCTTCCTCCTCTCCAAAAACCTCCATGTCCCCTTTCCCCTCTCTTACCTTGATCCGCTGAGCTCCTGCTGCTGCAGCATGTCTTCTGCGTGTGTCCAGAACCGGCATATGCTAATTACGTGACGTCACATGCGCGTCAAGTCATTAGTATATGTCGGTTCCGGACACAGGCAGAAGACGCGATGCAGGAGCTCGCCGGATCAAAGTAAGAAGAGAGGGGAAAGGGAATAGGGAGGTTATTGGAGAGGTGGAACGAGGGAGGATAAAAGTGGAAAGGGAGGAGGAGGAGGAGACACAAGGGAGGCAGAGGTGGGGGGAAAAAGGAGACACAAGGGAGGGAGAGGTGGGGGGAAAAAGGAGATACAAGGGAGGGAGAGGTGGGGGGAGGAGACACAAGGGAGGGAAAGGTGGGGGGAAAAGAAGACACAAGGGAGGGAGAGGTGGGGGGAAGAAGAGACACAAGGGAGGGAGAGTTGGGGGAAATGAGACACAAGGGAGGGAGAGTTGGGGGGAAAAGGACACAAGGGAGGGAGAGGTGGGGGAAAGAAGACACAAGGGAGGGAGAGGTGTGAGAAAAGGAGACACAAGGGAGGGAGAGGTGGGGGAAAGGAGACACAAGGGAGGGAGAGGTGGGGGGAAAGGAGACACAAGGGAGGGAGAGGTGGGGGAAAAGAAGACACAAGGGAGTCAGAGGTGGGGAAAAAAGGAGACACAAGGGAGGGAGAGGTGGGGGGAAAGGAGACACAAGGGAGGGAGAGCTCTGGAAAAGGAGGCACAAGGGAGGAAGAGGTGGGGGAAGGATACACAAGGGAGGGAGAGGGGAAAAGGAGACACAAGGGAGGGAGAGGTGGGGGAAAAGGAGACACAAGGGAGGGAGAGGTGGGGGAAAAGGAGACACAAGAGAGGGAGAGGTGGAGGAAAAAGAGACACAAAGGAGTGAGAGGTGGGGGAAAAGGAGACACAAGGGAGGGAGAGGTGGGAGAAAAGGAGACACAAGGGAGGGAGAGGTGGGAGAAAATGAGACACAAGGGAGGGAGAGGTGGGAGAAAATGAGACACAAGGGAGGGAGAGGTGGGAGAAAATGAGACACAAGGGAGGGAGAGGTGGGGGAAAAGGAGACACAAGGGAGGGAGAGGTAAGGGGAAAGGAGGCACAAGGGAGGGAGAGGTGGGGGAAGGATACACAAGGGAGGGAGAGGTGGGGGAAAAGGAGGCACAAGGGAGGGAGAGGTGGGGGAAGGATACACAAGGGAGGGAGAGGTGGGGGAAAAGGAGGCACAAGGGAGGGAGAGGTGGGGGAAGGATACACAAGGGAGGGAGAGGGGAAAAGGATACACAAGGGAGGGAGATGTGGGGGAAAGGAGGCACAAGGGAGGGAGAGGTGGGGGAAGGATACACAATGGAGGGAGAGGGGGAAAGGATACACAAGGGAGGGAGAGGAGGGGGAAAGGAGACACAAGGGATAGAGAGAGGAGGGGGAAAAGAAGACACAATAGAGAGGAGGAGGGGGGAAAGGAGGCACACGGGAGGGAGAGGTGGGGGAAGGATACACAAGGGAGGGAGAAGGGGAAAGGATACACAAGGGAGGGAGAGGAGGGGGAAAGGAGACACAAGGGATAGAGAGAGGAGGGGGGAAAGAAGACACAATGGAGAGGAGGAGGGGGGAAAAGGAGACACAAGGGAGGGAGAGGAGGGAGGAAAGCAGACACAAGGGAGGGAGAGGAGGGAGAGGAGGGGGGAAAAAGAGACACAATGGAGGGAGAGAGGGGATGAGACACAAGGGAGGGAGAGGAGAGGGGTGAGACACAAGGGAGGGAGAGGAGGGGGGAAATGGGCTCAGAGGGTGTTGAATTGTATGGAAAACAACATTGCCAGGCTTACAATTTTACTCCCGTCATTTTTGAATTCCTAGTCATCATATAATGTAAGATAAAGGATAACTGTAGTGCTCTAATAATAAAATTACTTTGAAAGATCAGAATGATGTGCAGCCAATCTCCACCCGCTTTAAGGATAATGTAGGGAGGTGGCTCTGTCTAGCAGGCAGAGATAAATTGGCAGGCACAATGTTATATCAACAAAATGATCTGCACAATCTTCAATCTATCAGTGTCTCATGCTGCCCAAACATTCGGCATGTCACTGTCTGCTGGTTAGCAGTAAAAGGATCGGGTGGTGTGCAGCACCTCCCTTTTGGGTGTGGCTTTAGAATTATAGTTGCGCTGCATTGCAGCTTTCTTGAGTGAAAATAGGAAGAAAGTGAGAAAATGTACCAAAAGTTGAGAAATTCTGGGGGCTTCTTAAAAAGGGAAGTGCAAACTCTAAAACATATTTACACTGAAAATAATAAAGTTAGTTCATCTTTTTAAAACATTTAGATAAATCCAACATATTTGCCTAAATAATCTCTTTAAATGTCACCTTTCTGAGGAGAGGTGAATGTGAATGCTGCCAAATGAGTTTTTGTGGGTGCAACTTGACAAACAAGTCATGATTAACACTAAGATCAGAGCAAAGACAGATTACATCAGCGTGGAGTAGTTCTTTAATACTTGCCAATTGGAGAGAATTTCTTTCTGTATGTAAACCATAGACGGGAAGAGATATCTGACAACAGCTGACTTTTTTCTGTAATCACAAACAGCTATTTCAGAAAAAAATGGAACAACATACATTAAAACACTGTAACAACATTGTAGATTATATATATAATAAATAGTAGATTAGTGTTCACATTTGAAGATCGAAAAATTAGTTTAAAAAAAAACATATTTCCTGCCCGGGTTCCCAGAATGCAAAGCAATACTTAGTTACATAGTACCTTTTTAGATCTCTTCTCATCCTTTTAATATGTGGACTATTTCTTAATAATTATTAATTGATCCAGAGGAAGGCAAACAGAAAGAAAAAAAAACATTGAAACTTTGCCAATTGTCTCATAAGGGGAAAAAAAAGCAAAATTTCTTCCTGACCCCAGAAACTGGAGATTAAATTTCTCCCTGGATCAATATTCCTTGCTAGTTATCTAGGATAGCCTTGAATGCCCTCTTTATTCAAAAATATATCTAACCCCTTTTTGAAGTTGTCTATCGAATTCGCTGTCACCACCTCCTCTGGTAGAGAATTCCACAGACTAACCACCCTTACTGTGAAGAACCCTTTTCTTTCTTTAAGATGGAATCGTTTTCCCTCTAACCTCAAGGGATGTCCTCTTGTCAGTTGAAAATCTCTTGTTACAAAAAGCTCCCCCGACAAATCTTTATAATGACCCTGGATGTATTTATATAGGGTAATCATATGTCCTCTTAGACACCTTTTTTCTAGGGAAAATACGTTTAATTTGTTTAGTCTTTCTTCATAACTTAGCCCCTCCATTCTCCTTATTAGTTTTGTTGCCCTTTTTTGTACCTTTTATATATATCTATATATAGTAAATAAAAAGTACATCTGTGTTCACATTTGAATGTCTAAAACAAGTTAAATAACCTGCTTCCAGCTCAGAGTTCCGAGAAAAACAGTTATTACACTGCATTCTGGGAAGTTGAGCTGGGACACACAAATATGCCCACAAATGCCTCGCTCTTCATTCCGTAGCCATTATCAAACATGGCTTCCTTTAAGCTTATGCATGCTGTATTACACAGCTTTAATGCAAAGCCAAGGTTGGAATAAACACAGGCTGAGTATCCAATATATATATACACACCATTTGACAGTGGTAAACAAAAAAGTTTTAGAGGAACCGGTCTGTTTCTAGGAGCCTAGAGAAGTAAGCCCTTCATACATATACATTATATTTTGGAAAGTACTTACTTTAGTAGGAACCCTGGCTCCCAGGAAATTTCCACCCCTGTGTGTATATTCAGTATGTATGTATATATACTAGGTTTCCTAGGAGCCAGATAGTATCTTAAGACATCAGTCTATTCTTAGAGATACATTACACTTCTTGAAAATATTTAGGATCCAGAAGTCAAAATGTTATGAGTTACAGTCAAGAAGGGACAGGCACAAATGCCACTACATAAAGACTTTTTGGATACACTATTCCTTGGCACTATTAACTTGAGGCAGACAGCTGCCCCAGAAAATGTGCTTCCCTAGGCCTGGACCTTGTTGTCTTAGGCACAGATACACAACTGTTAATAGACATTCCTTATAAACCAACAGATAAATGTGTCAAATGCAATGTGGTTTTGCCCCAAGATAATACACTAACCTGTTTTAATGTTATATTGCCTCCCAAGGATGGAAATTGTCTCATCTATGTCAGGAAGTTCTTCTAGGTCCAGGTAGTCTGACAAGACGTTAATCTGAGTTTCATACTTCGAAAGAACTGTAACATACACTGTGACATCATTTCATTACTCATAATGCCCTTGAAAGCAGCTCTAAGGTGTCAATTGGACTCTCAGATAAATTTTAGGGGAAAGCAAATAAAAATGACAGCCAGAAATCACAGTGTCATAGTCTAGAAATATATAGTCTTAGCCTAAACAACTTATACAGGTCCTAGAACAAGAGCTACTGGTTTTGTGTTTTGTCCTGTTTTATGATTTATATTCTAATCATGATTTAAATCTGATTCCCATGGAAATAATGGGAATAAAGGACTGATAAGCTCTATTAAAGTGAGATAGATATTCCCAGATATTTAAGAATTACACATAAAAATAAACATAATTACAATTTATTATTGGATTATTGAATACAAAAGTTGTCTATTTTAAAGCAATATATTCTTTGTTGCATTAGAAAAAAGGGATTTGACAATGTATGACAGTATGTTTCCTTATTTCAAATAAAGGTCTCAGAGCACAAACATATTCAGAAGATGGGAGCTTGCCTCTGCCAGCCAATGAGATCTACAGACTAAAATGTGCTCTTGGCATTTCCTGTTAGTTTAAATAAAGTTTTTACTTCATATTTTTTCATGCGAAAAAACAACTTTTCTCATGCTGAAATCAACATTTTGGTTAAAAATAAGATACAGAGATCCAGGCGTGACTTTATAAGTTGATAAAATGTTGTCAAACTAACATTTAACAATTATTTTATTTTTTTGCGTTATTCAGTCGTTTCTGACTCTCCGTGACCTTATAGACCATAACACACCAGAACACCTTTATGTCCATGGTCATGCTGATCCACTTGGTATTCATGGCAGAGATACTGGAGTGCCAATTCCTTCTCCAGTGGGCGACAGCATACAGCTCCTGGTTTTCCTAGGTGGACTCCCATCCAAGCACTGACGCATGTATAGCGCTACTGGATTTGTTGGTGCGTTACAAATAAACGATAATAATAATAATAATTAACACTCTCAACGGGAGCTAATAAGGAAGAGAAGCATGTTAAGTTGGTATAAAGATGTATAATAATATTGACTTGAAAAATCAAACATCCGATAACTGGGCATGCACTTCTTCATTACCACCTCCCCTGTGAGAGTTAATTAACGGGCCTTCATTAGGAGACATTCAGAGAGGGAGCTTTACGGATATTATTTCCTAATAATTCCGAATTCTTAAGTTCAATTATCTAACACTTCCACGACAAATTTAGAAGCAATTGTTGATTATTCGTTTTCATGAAATTCTGCAATTACTGGGACTTTTGCTATATTAAATTGGGATTGTGTTAATTCTTTAATTGCTGACCATTCACTTTTTCCTGTTTTTTTCTGACAATACAAGTAGTTGTGAAGCTGTAAGAGGACACCTCCTGGGCCTGGTACAGACGCCCAACACCAGCATATTCTGTTCCTCCAGTCATGGGTTTAAAGGCTAAATTTAGCCGATCTTAATAGTCTAGGGGCCTTATTCAATTGCGATTTGGCCAATTGAATAGGGCTCTATAAAAGCACATAGCATATTTGTTTACAGACGTTTTTAGTTAGTGAAGACCTTGCTTTTGGATAGAAGTTCAGTGACTAAAAACTTCTGTAAAAAAATATATGCTATGTGCTTATATAGAGCACTATTCTATTGGCCAAATCGCAATTGAATGAGGCCCTAGGAATCTAATTATGGCTTCTATCTACTCAAGAAGACAACACAGACATTGATATACACATCTTGCACTGTGATTCTTTGTATGATTAAAGGGAGTAACCAAAATTGCTATGCACCATTAGGTAGGGGCTTGGGAATCATGTGTGAAAGGTCATGACATTGTTTTCATTAATATATTGTCAGTTTTAATTATTTGTAGTATTATTAATGATAAATTATCCCAGTTCTGTCATTTTTACATTAATATGTTATATCTAAAGAGCATCACATCACCTATATGTGTATCATATTTATATATGCCTTATTACAGTTTATATCTGTTTTATTCTGTAACCAAAATAAAGGTTATTGGAACTCACAACCTTCCATATAGAATGTAGTTGCTTTAAAGGAACAGCGTAATTATACATTTAAAATATTCTCTTTTGTAGACCTTTACTTGAAAACAGTTAACTAATTTAATATTTGTATGCAATTGTGCTGGTGCCATTTTAGGTTCCAGTGATCTACTTCCTGAACTGCAAGTAGACTTTCAATGCAGAGAGGAAGCTTCTATCTGCATAATAGGAATGTGGCAGTAACTATTCATTAGCCCATTAGTTTACAAGGGTACACTCAGTAAAGAAAATGTAAGCTTCCATTAAATAAAAATTACATATAAAACTGTGTTTATATTATTTTAATTTCTAAAAACATTTTGCCGGATCTATCCTGTTATGGTGTCGGGACAGGTCTGCCCCTGCAGTGAGGCCTTTAACCACTAGATGGCGCTGCCAATATATCAGAGAAGTTCTAAGCTTATAATGTTAGCCTAACTAGTGAACAAACCCTCACCCTAAACCTCACCCTAACAGTTTCCATGATATGGCACCGGAATATCGGCAGCGCCATCTAGCGGATGCTTACTGCTGCTGCCTGTGCTGCTCTACCATAAGAGGATAGGTCCCATTTTGCCATGCTACCAAGTAGAGTTATTCAAAATACCATATAGAAACAAATGACATAATTGTTCTTTAAATAATTTGATATTTCTATATTTGGAACAGACATCAAAATAAAACAATAAGGATGGATCTCGCTGAGCACAAGAGCTGGCAATCTATAGCACACAACACACAGACATCGCATAGCTGGGCACAAGAGCCGGCAATCTATAGCACACAACACACAGGCATCATATAGCTGGGCACAAGAGCCGGCAATCTATAGCACACAACACACAGGCATCGTAGAGCTGGGCACAAGAGCCGGCAATCTATAGCACACAACACACAGGCATCGTAGAGCTGGGCACAAGAGCTGGCAATCTATAGCACACAACACACAGGCATCATATAGCTGGGCACAAGAGCCGGCAATCTATAGCACACAACACACAGACATCATATAGCTGGGCACAAGAGCTGGCAATCTATAGCACACAACACACAGACATCGCATAGCTGGGCACAAGAGCCGGCAATCTATAGCACACAACACACAGGCATCATATAGCTGGGCACAAGAGCCGGCAATCTATAGCACACAACACACAGACATCGCATAGCTGGGCACAAGAGCCGGCAATCTATAGCACACAACACACAGGCATCATATAGCTGGGCACAAGAGCCGGCAATCTATAGCACACAACACACAGGCATCGTATAGCTGGGCACAAGAACTGGCAATCTATAGCACACAACACACAGGCATCATATAGCTGGGCACAAGAGCCGGCAATCTATAGCACACAACACACAGGCATCGTAGAGCTGGGCACAAGAGCCGGCAATCTATAGCACACAACACACAGGCATAGTATAGCTGGGCACAAGAGCCGGCAATCTATAGCACACAACACACAGGCATCGTATAGCTGTGCACAAGAGCCGGCAATCTATACCACACAACACACAGGCATCGTAGAGCTGGGCACAAGAGCCGGCAATCTATACCACACAACACACAGGCATCGTATAGCTGTGCACAAGAGCCGGCAATCTATACCACACAACACACAGGCATCGTAGAGCTGGGCACAAGAGCTGGCAATCTATAGCACACAACACACAGGCATCGTAGAGCTGGGCACAAGAGCTGGCAATCTATAGCACACAACACACAGGCATCGTAGAGCTGGGCACAAGAGCCGGCAATCTATAGCACACAACACACAGGCATCGTAGAGCTGGGCACAAGAGCCGGCAATCTATAGCACACAACACACAGGCATCACATAGCTGGGCACAAGAACTGGCAATCTATACCACACAACACACAGACATTATATAGCTGGGCACAAGAGCTGGCAATCTATAGCACACAACACACAGGCATCACATAGCTGGGCACAAGAGCTGGCAATCTATAGCACACAACACACAGGCGTCATATAGCTGGGCACAAGAGCTGGCAATCTATAGCACACAACACACAGGCATCGTAGAGCTGGGCACAAGAGCTGGCAATCTATAGCACACAACACACAGGCATCGTAGAGCTGGGCACAAGAGCCGGCAATCTATACCACACAAAACACAGACATCACATAGCTGGGCACAAGAACTGGCAATCTATACCACACAACACACAGGCATCATATAGCTGGGCACAAGAGCTGGCAATCTATAGCACACAACACACAGGCATCATATAGCTGTGCACAAGAGCTGGCAATCTATACCACACAACACACAGGCATCATATAGCTGGGCACAAGAGCTGGCAATCTATAGCACACAACACACAGACATCATATAGCTGGGCACAAGAGCTGGCAATCTATAGCACACAACACACAGACATCATATAGCTGGGCACAAGAGCTGGCAATCTATAGCACACAACACACAGACATCGTAGAGCTGTGCACAAGAGCTGGCAATCTATAGCACACAACACACAGGCATCATATAGCTGGGCACAAGAGCCGGCAATCTATAGCACACAACACACAGACATCATATAGCTGGGCACAAGAGCTGGCAATCTATAGCACACAACACACAGACATCGTAGAGCTGTGCACAAGAGCTGGCAATCTATAGCACACAACACACAGGCATCATATAGCTGGGCACAAGAGCCGGCAATCTATAGCACACAACACACAGACATCATATAGCTGGGCACAAGAGCTGGCAATCTATAGCACACAACACACAGACATCGTAGAGCTGTGCACAAGAGCTGGCAATCTATAGCACACAACACACAGACATCATATAGCTGGGCACAAGAGCCGGCAATCTATACCACACAACACACAGGCATCGTAGAGCTGTGCACAAGAGCTGGCAATCTATAGCACACAACACACAGGCATCGTATAGCTGGGCACAAGAGCTGGCAATCTATAGCACACAACACACAGACATCGCATAGCTGGGCACAAGAGCTGGCAATCTATAGCACACAACACACAGGCATCGTAGAGCTGTGCACAAGAGCTGGCAATCAATACCACACAACACACAGGCATCATATAGCTGGGCACAAGAGCTGGCAATCTATAGCACACAACACACAGGCATCATATAGCTGGGCACAAGAGCCGGCAATCTATAGCACACAACACACAGGCATCGTATAGCTGGGCACAAGAGCTGGCAATCTATAGCACACAACACACAGGCATCATATAGCTGGGCACAAGAGCCGGCAATCTATAGCACACAACACACAGACATCATATAGCTGGGCACAAGAGCTGGCAATCTATAGCACACAACACACAGACATCGTAGAGCTGTGCACAAGAGCTGGCAATCTATAGCACACAACACACAGACATCATATAGCTGGGCACAAGAGCTGGCAATCTATAGCACACAACACACAGACATCATATAGCTGGGCACAAGAGCACAAATGTGATAGCAAAGTACATAAAGATAGAGAGAGAATTGGTTGAGCCCAAGAGTTGATACTCTATGTCATTCAGATACACATAAAATACCGATATACATAAAGATAACGCTAGGCCCAAGAGCTGACACTCTATACCTAACAAATATAACAATATACATAAAGATGATGGTATTAACTGAGCCTAAGAGTTGGCACTCTAGAAAATAGCCATGTTTGACTTTCCTTGTGGCCCCAGCTCTCCGTTGCCCCAGCCCCCTACCCTGTCAAACCGGGCCACTCACCGGCCTCCATCCTGCCCTGTCACCCAGGGACCGGTTCGGCCACAACAACAGTAGTCGCTATGCACTCTGGGAGTAGTAGTCCTGCGCAAACTCGAGTGCACTGAACTACAAAATAGCCATTGGATGGTTTGTTAGAACTACAACTCCCATGATTCTTTGCGCCAATGCTCTTTGTTTGAAACGTCAGAATCAGCGCTTCATGTAATTGGTGGAGTAATGTAGGGGACGGGTTGTGATAGGCGAAGTATTGTAGGGGACGAGCTGTGGTTGGCGAAATATTATAGAGGACGGGATTTGATTGATGGGTTGTTTGAGGCTACGCTTAGCAGCATGGAGGAGTTGAAGGTGTCTGATGTGGAACTGTGTAATCTGGCATACAGGGGGGACCTAGAGGAGCTTAAGAGCCGAGTGCTGCAAGACAAGGAGCTGGTGGTCAAGACTGACCAGGTGAGGAGGGCCCTTAACGATGCCAGGCCCCTGATGTATATAACAAACTAACCACCTAGAATGGCATGAGCATAAACACATTTATTAGGAAAAGCTGAATTGTATCAAACTTTGTATCATTATTTTTGCCATGATCGCTTCCATTTTGAATTGTTTGACCCGTATCCTGAGGAGGAGAGTTATCCCAGTGGTAGTTGCTGTGTTAGTCACTCCTATTGGAGCTCTATTCAGTCTTTCAATACAACTGAATAGAGTCCAATGTCTTTCCGGGGGCTTAATCCTGTTGGGATCAGAAGCAAATTACAATCTCCATCACAGCAATAAACTGAATATAATAGTTTAACATTTGTAAAACATATAGTGCATTATAAAATGAGGCATATGTTGTTTTGCAGAAGGGGACTTCCTAATGCAAAATATTTGCTAGTGAAAAACAATAAATACTTCTTGCATATTATATTCAATGTTGCTTTAGTTGTGAGACTACGTTTGCTTTGCTCCTAACAGGATTTGTCATGTGGATTGAATCTTGGATGCAGATAAGGTGCCACAATGTTGAAGCATTTAACTATAGTATGAAATAGAAGTATAACTGACAGCAACAAATCCGAACATAAGCTCTAGGGCAGCAGTTGTCAACCTGTGGGTCACGACCCCATCGGGGGTTGAATGACGATTTGCCTGGGGTTGCCTAAAACCGCTCAGAGATTTGTTGCCAACCCCTCTACAAGGTCTCACTCTCTGCCGCAATGTTTACTGATCGTCAGCGTCTGATGTCATCAAAGCGCGGCTATGCTGTCTAGTGTAGTGCCTGACGCGCACATTTCATCTGCTCACTTCTTTAACTGAGACAATAGACATATCTTCTAAAAGAGGTTGCTCTCTGATTATGTAACCAGACCTATACTACAAACCTACTTCAGGTATTGTCCGTTCTCAGACTGAGCACCTCTAATTTCGTTGTGTATGCAAATGACCCTTAGGGTGTTTTCTCACCCAAGGGGTGATAGGAGGAACCAGACGTGGACCCCTTGCTCACTGTGCCTTAGGGAGTTCAGCTGCACCTCACTGACGAGGCTGAAACGCGTCTGGGGTTTGCTGTTTCTCCTGTTCAGGGTAGAATATCCTGCTATTTCGGGGCTGGATCACTAGGAGTGGGACCAGACTGATATACTACAGGATATTTATCCCTGTGAAGGGTACAAATGGGCCAAAAGAGGTTGTTCTCTGAGTGCGTATCCAGACCTATAGGACAAACCTACTTCAGGTATTGTCCGTTCCCAGACTGAGCACCTCTCATTTTGTTGTAGAGTACCTTCTATCCTTCACACCTACAGTCAGGTCCATAAATAATATAACAGTTTATATTCTTTGATCGATTGTATATACAGTCAGGTCCATAAATATTGGGACATCGACATAATTCTAATCTTTTTGGCTCTATACACCACCACAAATGGATTTGAAATTAAATGAACAAGATGTGCTTTAACTGCAGACTTTCAGCTTTAATTTGAGGGTATTTACATCCAAATCAGGTGAACGGTGTAGGAATTACAACAGTTTGTATATGTGCCTCCCACTTTTTAAGGGACCAAAAGTAATGGGACAATTGGCTGCTCAGCTGTTCCATGGCCAGGTGTGTGTTATTCCCTCATTATCCCACTTACAAAGAGCAGATAAAAGGTCCAAAGTTAATTTCAAGTGTGCTATTTGCATTTGTTGCTGTTAACTCTCAATATGAGATCCAAAGAGCTGTCACTATCAGTGAAGCAAGCCATCATTAGGCTGAAAAAACAAAACAAACCCATCAGAGAGATAGCAAAAACATTAGGTGTGACCAAATCAACTGTTTGGAACACACTTAAAAAGAAAGAACGCACCGGTGAGCTCAGCAACACCAAAAGACCCGGAAGACCACGGAAAACAACTGTGGTGGATGCCCGAAGAATTCTTTCCCTGGTGAAGAAAACACCCTTCACAACAGTTGGCCAGATCAAGAACACTCTCCAGGAGGTAGGTGTATGTGTGTCAAAGTCAACAATCAAGAGAAGACTTCGCCAGAGTAAATACAGAGGGTTCACCACAAGATGTAAACCATTGGTGAGCCTCAAAAACAGGAAGGCCAGATTAGAGTTTTCCAAACAATACCTAAAAAAGCCTTCACAGTTCTGGAACAACATCCTATGGACAGATAAGACAAAGATCAACTTGTACCAGAGTGATGGGAAGGGAAGAGTATGGAGACGGAAAGGAACTGCTCATGATCCAAAGCATACCACCTCATCAGTGAAGCATGGTGGTGGTAGTGTCATGGCGTGGGCATGTATGGCTGCCAATGGAACTGGTTCTCTTGTATTTATTGATAATGTGACTGCTGACAAAAGCAGCAGGATGAATTCTGAAGTGTTTCGGGCAATATTATCTGCTCATATTCAGCCAAATGCTTCAGAACTCATTGGACGGCGCTTCACAGTGCAGATGGATAATGACCCGAAGCATACTGCAAAAGCAACCAAAGAGTTTTTTAAGGGAAAGAAGTGGAATGTTATGCAATGGCCAAGTCAATCACCTGATCTGAATCCGATAGAGCATGCATTTCACTTGCTGAAGACAAAACTGAAGGGAAAATGCCCCAAGAACAAGCAGGAACTGAAGACAGTTGCAATAGAGGTCTGGCAGAGCATCACCAGGGATGAAACCTAGTGTCTGGTGATGTCTATGCGTTCCAGACTTCAGGCTGTAATTGACTGCAAAGGATTTGCAACCAAGTATTAAAAAGTGAAAGTTTGTTTTATGACTGTTAATCTGTCCCATTACTTTTGGTCCCTTAAAAAGTGGGAGGCACATATACAAACTGTTGTAATTCCTACACCGTTCACCTGATTTTGATGTAAATACCCTCAAATTAAAGCTGAAAGTCTGCAGTTAAAGCACATCTTGTTCATTTCATTTCAAATCCATTTGTGGTGGTGTATAGAGCCAAAAAGATTAGAATTGTGTCGATGTCCCAATATTTATAGACCTGACTGTATATACAATCGATCAAAGAATATAAACTATTATATTTTGCCTCATAGATATCTCCTATCTGATATCTCCTATCTTAATTTTACTGTTAGGGGTCGCCACAACTTGGGACATTTTATCAAAGGGTCGCAGCGCTAGGGGGCAACAATGAAATGTGGAAGCCCCTGAACCCAAGCAGGGTCTGCTAAACTGAAGATGTTTCCCTTACAAAATGTTTTGTGCTCCTGACTTCTCCATAAGTTTTTCATACTAATGTTAGTTTTGTTACATACTTCACAAACGGAAACCTTTACCAAAACTGCTTTTACTACTTTAAGCAACGGACATCCAAAGCAAGAATAAATCACATATTGTTGTTGTTCAGTCATGTCCATTTCTCTATTACCCTAAGGACTGCAGCACACCAGGCTCATCTTGTGCTTATCCATAAGGTTTTCATGGCAAAGCTACTGGAGTAGGTTGCCAGATCTTTCTCCATTGGAACGCAATTTGTCTGACCTCTTTGCTATGACCTTCCCATCTTGGGTGACCCAATATGATATAGCTCACAGCTTCAGTGAGGCACAAAAGCCACTTCACCACAGCAAGGTAGAGATCCAGAAGGGGAATTCGCATATAGCTGTTCATAAATAATTTATCTTTTTTTTATTTATTTTTTATTACCCAAGAACATTATTCTAATGATGAAGGCTAGCTCTTCAAAAATATGTACTATATGTATTTAATTACTGTGGTGCTTAATAATCATGTTGGATGTGTTAGTACTATGAATTTAAACTCCACAACAATGCCTGATTCATACTCCACTCTTATCTAGAAACACTGGTGTGTCTGTAACAAAACTTAAACAAGATATTGTGAAATGATCATCTCCTGAATGCTAATTAGATGTTTTGAATGTACCTGCCCACATGCTTATCAAGGACGTACTGGTACAGGAAGGGATAGCGTAGTTCCACTGGTCGGAGTATCTAATAATTGTGTAATGATATCGTCCTATTCTTGAACACCTTTTGATTATGCTGAATATATACATCAACCAGATCAGAGGCCAAAAACGTACATCTCAGGCCCGGCTGTTCCTTACATCCTTGGGTACCTAGCCTGGCATTTTGAAACTGGTCTGTCCTTTTGGGCAAAGTCAGACTGATGTTACCTTTTTTTTTTTTTTATTCTCTCTAATTATACAAATGAGCTAAAACTAGTTTGATGCTGGGTAACATCTTACAAAGCACAGTGTGGGGTGTTGATCATTTTCAGCTCTCTTACTCGTTTTTTTTGCTCTTTATTTATGTAACACTATATGAAAAGAGACAAAACATATAATACTTTAAGGGCTATAGTAGTGTTTGTTCATGTAATATGGTCTCATCTGTTTAGCAATAAAATCTGTGTTTGAGGGGAAAAAGTCAGTGAAACTTTTAAAACTTGGGTTAGGTTTCCAGAAGGTGAAAGTGATTTGCCTAAGAGGCTATCGTAAAAAAAAATGTCTGCCGGGTGTAAGGTTGCATTAGCACTGCAGGAAAGCAGGCAGATAAAGAATTTGACAATGACCACAGATAAAGACTTCTATCAGGACAGTCCCCTTAGGCAGATCCTACACTACAGCAGCCCTTTAATATTCCTACTGCGAAGCACTTCTGAGCTACTCCCTGATTATTTTTCATGCTATTAATGACAGAGAATTTCAAAATCACATGGCTTATGTAAAAAACAAATAATAAATCTGATTTATTTTTCCCTCCTTTGTGTAGGATGAAAGGACAGCGCTGCACTGGGCATGTTCTGCTGGACACACGGACATTGCAGAGTTTCTACTTCGACTAGGTTCTCCAGTCAATGCCAAAGATGATGTAAGCTTAACAACAAACAATAAACATATTGCTAGAAATAATGACTTTACATCTCATAATGACTTTTATATCTCTTGTCCAGTCTCCGTAAAGATTTTTCCAATTTGCATTAAAACTTCAGGCCTCATTTGAAATATTAATTTGATATTCAAGATGCCAATGTGTCCCTCCCACCCAGGGAACAGTACCAAATTGAGGCTTTTTGAGACCACTCTGTAAATCGGACATTAGTAGCACGCAGTTGTGTAGTATGAGCTGCTAGCAATATGCACAAATACACCTCCTTGTCACCTCCCACAATCATATTGCAAGTACCATATGCCTGTTTGGAGAGCGTTCCCCCTCAGGGCGGCTCCCACGCCAAAGACAATAAATCAATCAGGGGATGGAGACCTAGGGAGCTCATACAGCCTTGGCGCATGATTTACACATACAATTGAAATACACAAATTGATATATATATATGTGCACCATACCGCAGGGCTTGACAATCTCTTAGAACAATTTGGAATTGTTAAGTTTCAATATTCACTAAAGTATTTTAATGTGCAGCATTGCATTAACTGGATCACAAAGTATTTGGTTATGAGTGAATATTTTGTATAAGCCTCTAGGATTCCTATAAATTCAATTAGTAATAGCCATCCAGTATATTTTGGAAGTATATTTATATGGGATGGAAACAAGAGGAGGATAGAGAGGTGAGAGGACCCTAAACACCCCTCCGAGCCACCCCTCTAAATTAACATACAGATTGTATTAAAATATCTTTTCATGAGCTCACTGGTGAAAGTATGTCCCAGCTGGTAGCTATAAAGCCAGCATCGGGCTGTTATGTCTCGGTGTGGAACTAGCTCCAAACAGTCATAAACACCTACGGCCTCTGAAGCAACAGTAAGCGTAATGTGCCGGTTTTCATTATAGTGACGGTTTAGAATAATCTCTCTCCAGCCTTTTCTTTTCTTCAAGCCCATGCTAATATAGTGTCATTTAATGGCTATGTATTCATTTTATTTATAGGAATCCTAAATGCTTATACCACATATTCACTCGTAATAAAACACTTTCGTTATCCAACTAGTGCAATGATGCACATTAAAATAATGAAACATATCTATTGCAAGAGATTTAGCTTTGCCCCGTGTAGCCCCACTTTGTTATATATTTAATGGTAGGAGACATAATGGATGAAACCAAGACATCTTTTGAAGATATAACATTCACAATATACTTAACATAACTTTTTTCAAACTCTTACAATTTAAAAGTTATGTTTTATCTTTAATATTACCAGATATAACGCACCTTAAATAAAGAGTTCCTAATTGTATACTTTGTATTGTTTTTTTCTTATCAGGCTGTACTTAACTGTTCTTTACAAAGCCCTTATTTAGAAACTGGTTCTATAGGTAACTCTAATAGTGGTAAACGATATGGACATGCTCAGTTGATGACATTGCTCCGTTTTTTTGAGATCCAGGCTCGCAAGTGGAGGTCGCAAGTTACTTTGTTATTCAAATGGCTTCTGTTTGCGGGCTCCAATCGAGTTACGGGCTGCAAGCTACAATCCAAAATCGCAAGTTACTTCTCTCCAAGCCTTTGATCTTTCACGTCCGCAAGAGTTGCGATCTCTAAAATCGCAAATCGCTATTAAATTGCTCTGATTTCCCCCTAGCTAACCACTCCATCAAGCCTGCAAATGGCAAATATCTAAACACCATTTAATGGTACCAAGGAGGTCTTGCAAAATCCTTAATTACAAATTGGAGCACCTTAAAAGCAAATAAAAATGCAATAGTGTAGTTTTATTAACAGTGAAAGTGAGGTTAGGTCTTAGAATTAATAGCACAAATTCAATTGTCATGTTATATCGTTCACAGCAATCAATGTGAAATCCTACGGGCTTCAACCTCCATTTTTCATTAAAGTCCTACGGGCTTGCACATGATCACTGACGCAAGGCCGTAACTTATGTTTCAAGCCCGTAGGACTTCAATGAAATATGGAGGTTGGATTTCAAAGTCATACGGGCTTGAACCACAAGTTACAGCCTTGCGTCGGCGATCATGTTCAAGCCCCCAAATGCTACTGTCAATAGCATGGTTTACGATTTCTGCTATCGGCCCCTAACTTGCGATCCCGGCTAATTGAATAGCACCATAAGTTGCATCCCATGCAGCATTGCAGCAGGCCCACAAACGTAAGTCCTACTTTTTGGGACTTGCGATCCTCAATTGAATGAGGCTTATAGTTTGGTCTTAAAGTTTATGCCATATTTATAGATGCTGGGCATGCTTCTCCTCCTAATCCTCCACCATGGTGATGGTTAATTAAAGGAACTCACTATACATTGCATTAGATATTTTTTTCTAAATTAAATAAATCTGGAGATATTTCCTATTGTTTGTGCTGCACTTGCCTTCAAATTATCATCTCCTGAAAGCTGCTTTGAAGGTACCTGTCCCCACCCATACCAAGCACTCTGAACTACGGATTAGCATAATGTCCAGCACATTAGCAGGAAACACAATCGATGCTGAATATCTCATAAATAATTAACTCTGTAGAAAAATTGTAAATTTCTTGGCATATTGGTGACATAGCAGTGTATTTTAAATAGGTTGGCATTGATTAGCCTTTTGTAAGGCCAATCTAAAGATCCACTGACCTCCCCATCTGGTGGTTGTGAGGATTATGTCCACCAATATTTTGTCCATATATTTAAACCGTAACTAAAAACAAAATCATATAAGAAGGGTGAAACTAAAAGAACCCAAATGGGGAGATACCGAGCAGAGTACACCATCTACAGCCCACTGGGAGATAAAATCATTCATCCTCCCAGTGGACAAAGCCAGGCTCGGATACAGGAGCGCACCAGTGTCTGGAACATGGCTTCCGGTGACAATGGAACCCCCTCTGTCAAACACTGTTTCCTTGGCATATATATATCCAACTTGGCTAATCCCAGGAGCAGGTTGACAAGGAGGTCCCTGGCCCTATTGCACCGGGACACTGGGCACTTAAAAATAAATAAGTGTGGGGAGAAATGCAGCCAGAACTGTAGAAGGAGGCCCCTCGAGAATGACAAGAGGGGCTGCAGTCTGGCGCAACTAAAATAAATATGATACACAGACTCTACCCTTCCACAGAATGGAGAAGTGGAGGCAAAGTCCGTGAAGTTAGCCAAGTACTCTCTCGTGCGCAGTGCACCATGGAGTATCTGTGACATAGCACTGTGGCTCTATATGCAAATCAAGGGCTTGTGGGAGGCATGTACACAGTGCTCAGCCAGCAGGCTGTAAAGGAGCCTGATCACTCCCTTCCCTGACAGAACTTGCAGGTTTCTTCTGGCAGTCTTGAGGGTATATATTCAGTTTGAGAACACTTTTTGGGAAGAGAAATCTAGTGGTGTAAGCATCTTGGTCCTCTCCTCTGTTGGCTGTGATGTTATCCAGGAACACAACCTGATCCCAATCAGACTCTGCATCATTACCAAGATCCAGGTGTTTATTTGTGTCTCTGCCGTACCAGACCCCTGCATTATACAGTGTGTATATTATACAGTGCAAGCAGGACCTACTAGGCCAGCAACTACCATATGTACCTGTTATTCCCCTTAACACAGCCCATGCAGGGCGGAGAAACCTACCCACTGGGTAAGATGGCCACTGAATATGCTAAAGCTAATCTCAGGTACATTTTTTCCATATGTCCTGTACAAACTATTCTATTACTGTCCTGCATTATAATCACTTATTAAATTATGCCCCTTTAATAACAAGCATTTATTTGTGTACAAATCATTTTTGAAACAGTTGGGACCTTTAATATATCTTCCATTCTTGTTCTATTTACAATACACCTTGCAACCTCCATGCTCACTGTCATTTCTTCCCCTTCTCCACTCTCTCCTCATGTGCCATCTTTCTTGATCTAACGATGCCCTCTGTCTTTAAAACCTTTTTCTATCTTACACCTTTTCTGTGTGACCAATACTTGTTTCTCTCTTCCTTTTTAATACTCTTTTACTGTCTGCTTCTCTTTTTTACCCTCAGATTATCTTCCCATTCCCATATTGTCACTTTTGCTTATTTCCTTCTCATCCTTTCTTTCTGCTTGCCAACCATTCCCATCTCCTATTGGGGGTGAGTAAAGTACTGGCCTAGTATAGAGAAGTCGAACGGACCCTCTGTCACTTTATTGCATTATCTACTATGACTTCTGCCAGAATTTTAGTCCTTATGTTTGTAAATTAATATTTCCACATATTACTCTTGTGTGTAGTAAAGTGTTAGATCAGGGGTTTATAACTCCATCAGAGAGCAGCACAAATACAGGATTTAAAGGGCCACTGCACTAATGTTTCATAATGCTTTGTCTGCCCTGTTTTCTCTCAGGCTGGATGGACTCCTCTGCACATTGCAGCATCTGCTGGGCGGGATCAGATTGTGAAAGCTCTTATTGGGAAAGGAGCCCAAGTGAACCCTTCAAATCAGAATGGCTGTACTCCTCTGCACTATGCAGCATCCAAAAACAAGCAGGAGGTACTGAAACAATAGGAGCAATAGCACCCCGAATAATGATTCCTCTTGTTTGAAAGGGGTGTGTAAGTTCCAATTACAGGGCAGTGAATATTTCAACCTCCACTCCAATGCAGTTATCTGTAGCTAAATGGTTTTAATATGAAGTTTACCTACTTGAGGTGCTTGGGTGGTCTCTACCACCTCCTGTCTAAACTTACCTTATTAATCTGGAAGCCATTGTAGTCACATTAAAGCTGGTTAATTATTCTGAAATTCTGCCCTATCTCCTCCTATTCCTGTGTTATTTGCAAACATGAAATCATTAATAATGTCAGTGGTTTTTTTTTCTGATTTCCCAAACAATGGTTAATTTACCAGATGAAAATATGTCAAATCTTCTGAATAATTAAACAGCTGCCAGAAACCTTACATGGCTTCTAAATAAACAATGTGAGTCCTTCTATAGGAGGAAGGTGGAGACTGACCCAACATCTGACGGGATAATATTCTTTTTAAAACCATTTTATGTACAGATGGTTTTATTGTTTATTTAATAGTCGCACATTTCTTGAAGTAACAAGCAGTGACCTAGACACTCAGTCTTGTATCTGGCACTTACATTGGCCTTTAAAGACCACTCCTATACTCCAAAACTAAACTACCGCTTGGTCTCCAACAAGATAAACGTTTTTTTATGCAGTTTTATTAGGGAATTCTTATTTGTAATTTTACAAATAAACCTTTATTGTTATTTGTACAGTGTCAAAATCCCTGGATATTATTATGCTAGCATATATGGAATAAACAGAAATCAAAGTCTGAGGCATTGATACAATGTCCATTCCATATATGCAAAAAATTGTGGTTTAGTCAGAAAACAAACTAACCTTAATAGGTTAGTTGTATGGACATAATCCACTCTGAGAGCAACCTCTTTTAGCTCACTTGTGGCCTTCACAGGGAGAAATATCCTATAGTATATCAGTCTGGTCTCACCCACTAATGATCCAGTCCGTAAATGCCAGGCAATTCTACCCTGAACAGGAGAAACTGGAAACCCCAGACATTTGTTTCAGCCTCTAAGGGCCTTGTCGGTGAGGTGTAGCTGAATAGTGAGCAAGGAGTCCATGTCTTAGGGAGACTAATCCCCCAAGGGTCATTTCAATAAACAAAAACTAAAGTCGGAGCTCCAGACGTGGACCCCTTGCTCACTGTGCCTTGGGGAGATCAGCTATACCCCACTAAAGAGATCCCTAACCCTACTATAGGGAAATGCTTTATGGCTCTGATGGCAATACCAATTAGTTTTAGAGTGGATACCGTCCTACTCCTTCACTTGATGTCTTGGCACTATGACCACCAACACTAAGAGGTTTAAAACTTCAATTTTATAAATCTGTTTGCACCTGGTATAATGCAAAGTTGTTTGCAGTATTGTACATTACATAATTCTGTAGCCTTATAAAACTGTACTATTCACACTCCCAAGTAGAGTTATTCATGCAAACTTTATGGGCATATGATCTAATCTGATCTCCGTATGAAAGGAACCTTGTGTAAATTCACTTTAGCGGCACGGATTTATAGTTGTAATAGGACATATGTCTGCAATTATTCATTTAGAATCAAGGATTCATGTGCTTTTCAACAGATCAGTGATTTTATTTAGCCCTTATTTTAATTATGTATAGATAATGAATGTACTTTCACTTCAGCCAGTGTATCATGGGTCACACAGGAGGAGGACCATGCAAGAACTTCATGGGGAAAATGTATTTATACATACCCATTTAAGTGCTTGATAGAAAATCTGGGACATCAGTTTCCCTTTTAAATATTTGTGCATTACCTTACAATATTATCTATTGGTTTTAATGGGCAAGTGTAGTTCAAGAAAAGTCATACATATTTGTGATGTATGCAGCATTCTCAGATATATTCAGGATCCAGCAGATGCGTCATATTTTTCTAATTAAAAACTAGCTTTATAACACTTTTTAATTCTAACTATGCTTTGCCAGACACAAAATAATATCTTGTTTTTCACTGTACAGTCTTTTTCTGAGTAGTATTTGATGCCTCTCTGACCTTTCTTTGCAGATCACTCTTATGTTGCTAGAAAGTGGAGCTTCTCCTGACATGAAAGATAACTTGGAGTCTACTCCACTGCACCGAGCAGCTTCCAAAGGCAACCTAAGGATTGTTCAGATCCTGTTACAGCACAAAGCATCTACTAATATCCAGGACAGCGAAGGAAACACCGCTCTGTAAGTAAACAGTGGGCATGTAATGTTTATAGTAAGAAGAGGGCAGCCTGCAATGACAGGGATATTAATTGAAAGATATTTGGTAAAGTACAATAAAATAGTTTTATGTCAAGTATTAAAATCCAGTGGTGACCCCTTCTGCATTGGACACCTGTCCATTTACTTTCAGGGTATAAAGCATATCTAACCCTTTCAGACAATAACATTAAGTTGGAAGCATAAACATTATTCTCGTAACCCAGTTCTGTGTTGTGGAAGAGAGCAGGCCGGTTAAGGTTGTGTTTTGCCCTATTATTGGATGTAAATATGAACCACCAAAGGGTCATTGAAAGGGCCTCTGTAGTGCTTATACAATAGGATTTATTTAGTAGCTTCTTAGCAATTAATTCATTGTAGTTTTTAAAATTAAAATTTTGGGTGTTGCGTTTTGGATTTCAGCAGATCTGTTTCTCTCCACATACATCAGGGGCCCGATTGCCCAAGTCATACATTTTATACACACTTAAAATCGCTCTTAATATTGCTACATATTCGGCAAATATTACTTATTGGCACTAATGAATTCTTAAGTCAATAGAATGCATATAAACATTTATTTAAAGAAAAAGAAACACCCAAAGCCAAATTTATGAGATTAAGGCATTTGAAAGTAGCTAATTGAATAAGGCTACAGGTGTCTAAAGGGAGTGAAAGTATCTGCCAAGAAGGCTGTTTTGATAAGTCTTTATCTGTTGTCTTGATAATCTTGTTTATCTACCTCCTTTCCAGCAGTGGCTATTGCAGGCAATTTTACACTGATCAAAAAAGAAGTAGAACAGCCTCCTGGGCAGATATATGCTTTTTCACATCATCGACACTTAACAGGAGATGGAGAGAAGTACATCTGCTGAAAGCTACAATTCAAAATTCAAATGTTTGTTTTGAAAGCAAATCGCATTCAATTTATTTTCTTAAAGTACTGCTTTTATTGCTAATCAATTACAAAGTAAACTAATTAAGCCTTGTTTTGTGATCACTACAGCTGCCCCTTAATATGTATTTAATATATCCTAATTTAATTAATGAGACTGTCTTTTTACTGTGTTAAAATATTTTAGACGCCTTTTTGAATGTAGGTTTAAGTATGGTTTAAATGTATAATTATATATTTTGGAAGTTGTAAGCGAGACTTGTCAGGCACAATGTATTGTTTATTCCCCCCCTAATCACCATTCAATGTGAAATTATATGTACTATCATTGCTTAAATTATCAGATTTTCAATTTAATCATGGTATAGATATATGTTTAAAAGAGCATTTATTAAACATTATGATAGGTTTTACTATTTTTCATGAAAGACCCTATGGGGGGGGGGGGGGGGGTACACACCAAAGACATCTGTGTGAGGAGAGTATGTACAACTCCATCTCACTGGCTAACACATATATTGCTGCACATTGGCTGACAGGGACAAGCCCCCAAAGACAGTTCCACATTCTGCTCAGGAGATTCATTTAAAAAAAAAAAAAAAAAGAAACACACTGTTCACAATTATCAAATGCCCTGTTTCAGATGAAACAAAGAAAAAATGCCTTCAATGACACTTTAAGCATTGTTCAAAATTATAATTTATGATTTGATAGATCAATGGAGAGTCTCTGTAGCAGAGGTTTTATGGTGAATTGTCCATAACAAGAGCAGTTGATGGTATTGGCAGTTAATAAAAAGTCCTCCTGTCCAAAGTCACGCTAGTAGATGTAATATCCTTATAATACATTTAAGTCACACAGTTCTCTATCAACTGAAGGGTCTGATATAAGATTCTTATATCACAAATGTTGATAATGTAGAGCAAGGGTCTTTATAATAGCGTTATAGAAACACCCTACCGTCTGGAAAAGTGACCATATAGGGAAATACTTTAAAAACAGGACCACAGAGCAAGTGGTGTCTATAGGAGTGTATTCATTCTAAGGCACTCAACTTAATACAACTGCATATAATTATGGTGGAAGCTTAATTGCAGTAGTCCCCTGAAGTTGATATATTTCTCTATTTTAATTAACGTGCCTGACTTCCTAAATGTGTGTTATCTAATTGCACTCACGGTTTGACCTTGCATTTGTAATTTTCTTAAAGGGACACTGTCATTCCATTAACACAATACTGCATAGATAAACTTGAACTGACCATGCTTAACATGAAACTTACAAAGGAAATTAATTATGTAATTAAGACAGTAGTTTAACACTTAACTATGAATATTAGCAGCTACATAAGCATTTTAGAGAAAATCTTTGCAGATTTGTCTTGTATTTGAGGCTGTAGGGCAAACTCAATAATTCCTGTTGGTTTGAATCCTGAGGAGATGTATGCATTTTTTTTGTCATGACTCCTGCATTTAAAGGCAGCCTTGTAAAAGCATAAGATCAACTCTGGTACTCTATTTTGTAGACATCTTGCATGTGATGAAGAACGAATTGAAGAGGCCAAATTTCTGGTTGAAAATGGAGCAAGTATTTACATTGAGAATAAAGAAGAAAAGACTCCTCTGCAGGTGGCACGAGGAGGCCTTGGTGCCCTGCTTAGAAGATTGGTGGAAACTAAACCACGAAGCTGAGGAACAGCAGTGTAAATTGTCCATCCAAAGGGTTGACTGTTTCACTAGGTGCTGTCTTTATTTTTGTCCTGTAAAATATCACTGTTTTTATTCGGGGTATATTCTGAATATTGCTAGCTAGAGACAGATAGCAGAAACCAGTATGTATAGATAGTGAAATCCAATATAATGCTTGATGTTCCATGACAACCACCACAGTAATTTATATCTATGAAAAAATTTACACAAAAAAAGAGTATACATGGTCTACTTGGCATAGCCATCCATTTTTATCAAAATGGTTTACCACTACAACTATAGAGAACACTTATGAGAGTGTGAATTTGAAGCTTTGCCTTATTCCATACTCCAAGAGTACCTTTTTGTGCATTTATCCAATCGATAATGTTACACAGCACTGGTCGGAGATGCAGGGCAAGACTCTAAAGGGTCATTGTAGCCACAGATTTAAAACATACACTTTCGAAGAACTACACTTGAAAATAGGCAAAATATGTAAAAAAATAACAGCTTCTAATGTGTTCCTTTTTTATATGCAGTTAAGCTGCTGCGAAAATGCCATCTGCACAATGGGAACGGGGAGAATCTGCAGAGAGAAAAAAATGCAGCCAAAATTGGATATAAAAGTTAAAACCATTTAGCCTATTATCAAGTCGTTGTTTCTTTGTTTACTTAAAACCTGTTGCTGTCTTTGAGTGAGGCTGTGTGTACATGCATTAAAATACTTAAGTTTTGTGGTAAATTAAAAAATAAAATACCATACTGAGTTCAGGACTCAAAGCAGATGACATCTACTTTTCTTCTTTGTTCTGAGGTAGCTCACACTAACTGTGGAACTTCTCCATGTTTAAACATGGATAGTGTGGACAAATCGATGCTCCCAATTGGTCCAATTAAAGAGTTCTAGCTATGCTGACATGTAACAGGACCATGAATATACTTGACCTACTCAGAGGACACGTGGGTAGAATTCCCTGGACTTTCTATATTTTACCTAAGGTAGCATGCAGCTTTATGTGAAGTGATCACCAATATACATTAAGAATAAAGCATTGTAATACAATTTGGCAAATAAGGAACATGGAACTGGCACCCATTGTTAGGCCTTCCCACAAATCCTTTAATCCCAATTTAACATGTGAATAAGAATGCCCCATTCAAAACACTAACACAGCTAAAACTGTTGTTGCCATCATATTTTAAGACTTCCAGAGTGCCATCTTTCCTGGATGCTTAATACATGGTCTTGTAATTGTACCCTCCTATTTACACTGTGCTTTTTTTTTTTTGGAATGGTACTTACATTGTGTCTTGTGCAGAATAGATGAGCAAAGTCTACTGGTAAATATGTTGCAAAAAATAAATGCAACCCTGTTGCTTTTAAGAATTAAATACAATATACAAACAAATACCAGGTAGCTCTTGGTTCTAAACAATCCTCTTCATCACACTTCTATTTATATATTTTTCATGCATTCAGGTATTAAACATTTTTTGGAACGGTTGAAACTTGGTGGTTAGTTACGTTGTGAAATTGGTTACTGATAAGCTGTAGATTTGCCTGGTTGTTGAGTTTTTAAATTAAAATTATATGTACAAAATCAGTATCTCAAAAAAAACATGCATTTTGCAACTTCCATTTGATGTTTGTAAATACATTGGAAATGAATGGCACAGCATGTTTTTGTTGTACAGCACTACCATGATTTCCAAGTTATTGACATGGGTAGTTTTCAAGACAAATATAGAAGTTACATTCCAGTGAAAAAATGGTATACCGCTTGACTTCAAAAAGTCAAAAGGAATGGTATAAAATTAAAATGACTGTGCAAGTGAATTCCATGGGTTACCACCGTAATCGGTAAAATATTTCAGTAGAAACGGTCAGCATAACGTCTTTAACACTTTGGTGCAATCACCACAATAGGGTAATATTTAATGAGAGCCAGAAAAAATGGATGGGAATAGACAATGAGTGTACCCGAGTGGTTTAGATAAGAGCTAGTGATATGTTATTTGTAGGGAAGGGAAATAAACTGTGCATTGGAACAATATTCAAATGTAGAGGATCAGTTGTTTGTTCACCGTAAGTAGAGCAACTGCTTGTAACGTAGTAGTACCTTCTTTATTCCCGTGTACTCTGACAAGTATAGTCTCTGCAGTGTATTGACAGTAACAGTCACTCATTCCCCGTTGACCACTTTTGGAGTATCTCATTACAAAGCAGCAGCACTGCAAAATGTCACTTATCAACTCCAAAGCCAGCACAGGATAAATCATCAGATGTCTCTGGGTTATGCAGGTTGATGAGAGAAACACCAGCAACAATTTGCAAGACTGTGGAGCTTGTCTTTCCTTGGGGCTTTCTCAACAACTCCATTAATTTGATTGACTGGTCACATGAAGCAGTCTGTTGGCAGTATCACTTATAAAGTTGTCAGTTGTCATGTTTGCGATGTTGGTCACGCAATGTTAAATGCAACTACGAGGCGAGCAGTTGAGGCACGCGACTTCAAAGCCCGTGGGACTTTTAGACTGCAATGAGTTCCAAAGGCGCGCATTGCGGGCCTAAACATTCAAACAGCCTAGACATGAGCACAGAAGGCGCTAATGTCGATGGCCGCGATAGCCATGGAAAAACGTACTACCTTGCTGCTGATCGCGAGGCATGCAGTTTACTAATTTAACGGACAAAATTGTTTCAAGCGCGTAACTCGAAAGACCACTAAAAACAGCCCAATAATTTAAAAAATAACACACACAGCACAGGGGTAGAGCCAGGAAGTCTGCGAGTGAGGTTGCAAGGGAATTTAAGCACTATTTGGCGTTTTTCATCCTTCGAAAATCTGCTAAGCTAGGGAAAAAAATGGCGGCCAGAAAAGCGTAAAAATTCTAAAACTGGATGAAAACGAGGCTGAGCAACGCCAGGCACGCAGGACTTTGAAAATAAAACCAAAGGCAGTCGGCGCGCACCACGCAAAGATTCAGTAGACACACAGAGGAGAAAGAGACAGGGAAGGGACAGGTGGGAGATGCTGGAAAGGGACACATGGCGTTCCCAAGCACAAAAGTTGCAGATTAACGAGGCAAAGCCGCTCATTTACAGGGCCCACAATGAGCGCCAAAGGCACTCATCACAAGGCCAGTCCAGTAGACGGGAGGAGAGGTTCGCAATGAGCTTCAAAGGTGATCATTGAGGAGCACAAAAGTTGTGGGTTCACAAGGCCTACAATGAGCGGCAAAGCCAGTACAGTACATACACGGAGGGAGAGACTCACAATGAGCGCCAAAGGCCCTCAGCGCGGGGCTTGCGATGAGCAACGAAGGTACAGCATTCACAGCCTTAAAATTTTATTCCCATCATTTTTGACGGGCAAGTAGCTAGTAGTAATCTATTTGACAGCAGGTAAGAACCAAAAAGGTTCACACTATTAAAAGCACTACATATAATGCAATTCTGAATGTATTTGTTTATCTCATCTTTCAAGATATTTTTTAAGCAAAGTCACAAGTTGGAAAAGGAAACAATACAATAGAATCCACGTTAATGGCAGATGGTAAGAATAAATACAGCATTATCAGGTGGGGTCAAGGGATTTAAATAGTTCATTATCCAACTCCCTGTTTTCCTTGTGTAAAATTAACTATTTACTGTATTGTTCTGAATATAAGCCGCACCTTTTTTCCGATTTTTGAGCTTGCGAGTTACGGTGCGGCTTATATTCGCGACCGTAAAAAAATCATTGCCGATTTGATAACTTTGCTTGTTACGTGTGCAGCTTCTATTCACGAATGCAAAATTACTGCCGATTTGCGAGTTAAGGGTGCCGTTTTTCATGCTTTAGACTGCGGTATTGAAAACCGATTTACGGTATTAGTGATTCTAACATCCTGTAAAGCCTGTAACCTGCAAAAAAAAAGCTACAGTGCTAATTAGAAAGTCTGTTTCTTGCAATGGCTGATCACTTTGAGAATCTTTTTCTCTCCAATTTTACGGGTGCGGCTTATATTTGAGTACTATCTTTTTTCTATTTTTTCCCCTTGAACTTTACGGGTGCGGCTTATATGCGGTTGCGGCTTATATTCGGACCAATACGGTAATTGAAGGCTATCTCCAAAGACTATCCAAATAATGCTGAAAGTCTATCATTTTAGATGAATTGTACTCAGGACAGAATTTGTTAATTGGAGTGTAATAACCATATCTAACCAGCAGGGAGCATCACTATACTTTTTAGGTACATTAGAAAACCTGGATTAAAGAAAAAAGGTGTGGTGGCTCAAAGTGTTGACCTTATTGAAAGACTACAGGGGTGCTCCCTGAGATAATAATGAATGTAATAGAAAAGGGGAGGGGACAGATCTCATTTGTACTGGGGCACACCCTGTTCTGATCTCAATTAAATGGGCAAAAACATTTAAAATATAACATTTATTAAATAACTAGAATATTGCCCGTCAAAAAATGACGGCAATTAAATTGTAAGTGAGCTAATGCTGTTTGGTGTATGGTAATCAAATAAATAATACATTAATAAATTAATATACTTTACCTATTTTGAAGTAATATATGCAGGGAGCATTGTGTTGAAGAACTGACAATCTGTTTTGATGTTGCCGCAGCTATCTCCAAAGACTATCCAAATAATGCTGAAAGTCTATCATTTTAGATGAATTGTACTCAGGACAGAATTTGTTAATTGGAGTGTAATAACCATATCTAACCAGCAGGGAGCATCACTATACTTTTTAGGTACATTAGAAAACCTGGATTAAAGAAAAAAGGTGTGGTGGCTCAAAGTGTTGACCTTATTGAAAGACTACAGGGGTGCTCCCTGAGATAATAATGAATGTAATAGAAAAGGGGAGGGGACAGATCTCATTTGTACTGGGGCACACCCTGTTCTGATCTCAATTAAATGGGCAAAAACATTTAAAATATAACATTTATTAAATAACTAGAATATTGCCCGTCAAAAAATGACGGCAATTAAATTGTAAGTGAGCTAATGCTGTTTGGTGTATGGTAATCAAATAAATAATACATTAATAAATTAATATACTTTACCTATTTTGAAGTAATATATGCAGGGAGCATTGTGTTGAAGAACTGACAATCTGTTTTGATGTTGCCGCAGCATCTAATGTGTGTTTTGAGGGCTGTGCAGCTGCTGTGTAAGTGTCAGCAATGTGTGCAGTGTGTAGTGTAAATAGGCTGCGTGCGCGAGTAAAATCCGTTAGGGTAGCTGTGTACTTCCGGATTGTGTAAGTTAGTGTTGTAAAATGACGCCTAATGTGTGTGGTATGCGGCTGTGGCTGATTTTGCGTCCTTGTTCTTGGATCTCGGACGGCTTTTTCGGGAAAATCTGTATTTGTTTGGTGGTGTTTTGCGTCTTTTGGGTCCTGTAGCCTCGTTTTTCGTTTTTTTCGGCTGTAATTTATTCTCTTGCTTAGGTGATTTTCAGGTGTCTAAATTCTTGTATTTTGACTTAAATTGAGGTATAACTTCAGTTTCCGAGGTCCTGGGTGCCCTGCCTTGCTGTGGGTACGCTTTTTATGTATTTCATGTGTGTATTTATCATGTTTTTAATGTTTTCAGGTTCGCGCGGGTTTCGGGTGGTAAGGTATGTTTTTTTTCTAAGTCCCGCGTCTTGTATTTGTTTATTGTAAGTCCGTAAATTTTGTGAGGTCTGCAGTTGCTGGCAAGGAGCACCATTGGCGCTCCATGCCAGCAACTGAGGCCCTCGCCTCGCTATGCGAGCCCGCAGCATTAGCAACAACCCGCATGCTCACAACTATATATGTGATTTATTAAAATCCTTTTTGATAAAGATAAAGAGAGTCAGTTGCACCTACTAATGGAATATAATATGAATCTCTATTGGTATAAAAAAAATGATCAGCATCACATATAATAGTTGTCAAACTATGAGACGTCATCACGCTTTGCGTGGTGCGTATGACTTAGGCGATGAGTGCCGAAGGCGCTCATCGCCTGCAAGCTTTGGAATAGCGAGGCGAGCCGTTAACTCGCAGCACTTAGGAGATAAAGCGCCAAAGGCGCTCATCGCCTGCGAGCCTCGCATAGCGAGGCGGGCCGTTATGGCACTAAAACTCGCAGCACAAAGTCGATGAGCGCCAAAGGAGCTCATTGCCTGCGAGTCTCGCAATGCAAGCAGTGAAGGCAATGAAACACGCGGGACTTAGCCACAAAGGAGCGCCTATCACAAATTGAAACATGCAGGACTTAGCCACCAAACACTTAGTAACCGTGGAATCGTCTTAGGCTGCAAGCAGTTGACAAACGCAGGACTTAGCAAAAAATAAATACGAGACGCGGGACTTAGAAAAAATAATACGAGATATGAAAAATACAAAGTAAACGGCCGAACCGCGCAAAAAAAAAAAAACATCACACACAGCACGGGGGAACAGTCTGGGAGTGAGGTGGACCGCAAATGTAAGTTTATTTGGCTGAGTTTCAGCACTTGAAAATCGCCTAAGCGAGAATAAAAATGGCTGACAAAAAATATGAAAATGAGGCTACACGACCCCGGACCTCGCAAAACACCGCCAACTGCGTACCACTTTCACACAGGAACGAACGAGGTACAAAATAATGGAATATAATATGAATCTCTATTGGTATCAAAAAAATATCAGCATATATTATAAACACCTAAAAGTATTGGTGCAGACCATATAGAGAGTGACTAAAACAAAAATATATATGTACCAGTAAAAAGTGACTGGTGCAAAAGTGAAGGTGCTGAGTGCTAAAAGTGCTGCAGTAAGGTGCTGCAGTGAAGTATTGCACTATCATGCAATATAAAGTGCAATTAATAAGGCGCTGAAGAGTTGCTCTTAATTGGCAATATACATTGTTACAAAGGTCTATACCAATACTAATGTCAGCATTGGTATAGATATGAGCTATATTGCTTATATTGAAATGCTGTATAAAAAGTTGTCTCAATAGAGAATAATTCCTTGGTTAAATTCCTCCCATTACCAAAACCCCTCCTAAATTCTATTAGAAGCTGCACCCTTCAGGTATTTGGCATATTCTGCAGTTGAGGGATAGGGGCATTAAGCTATGGGCTCTGGTCCATGTGGACCGCTGCCTAGATGCTAGCTGTTACACTATTTAGAGAGAGGTTATAAGAAAAAAACACTTAAAAAAGCATATTTTAAAGCCAAATCACAAGATAGAGAATCTCCCTTGATGGATAAACCTAAAAATGCAGATAATTTGGTATGATGTTTTTGATACTTAAAATGGCAAATAGTACAAGATTAAAAAGATCTTTACCCAGTTCTGGAATATACTGCTGGAAGACAAGGATTTAAATCCTTATGTTACTGACAGAGCACAGATCACTAGTAGAAGATCCACCAACTTAAGAGACCCCCTATCTTCTAGTCACTTAAAAGATCCTATAAAACATTGTGGCTTCATGAAACAAAAGGGTGCTTCAAATGTCAAAATTGTAAAATTTGCAAATATGTTAAAACTGCCAAAACCTTCCTATCTGCTGATGGAAAGAAGTAATTTAAGATAAATTACCTACTAAACTGTAAATCAGAAGGAGAGATTTATCTATTAATTTGCAAATGTGGACTCAGATATGTAGGTAAAACCTGCAGACAGTTAAGACGTCGAATCTGGGAGCATGTGTACAGTATCAAAAAGGAATTTAATGCTCCAATAGCTGTACACATAAACTCAAATCATAATGGTGACCTGAATGCCATACAGTTTATAGCCATTGATAGCATCAAAAAGACCATAAGAAGAGGCGATATAAATAAGGAGCTACTCAAAAAAGTAGCAAAGTGGATTTATACCTTACAAACTAAAAAAACACTAGGACTCAAAGAGGGCTTCACGTTTTTACAATTCATTTAAAAATATATATCTGTAAGATCTCTATTCAGTATGATTGAGAGTGGACTCAAAATGATACCAATTATTGTCTCTTACAATCTAGGTGTTTTCTGTTACATAATAATATTGCTCTCTATAAATATTCAGTTACAATGGAAATTATATATTTGTAAAATCTCTATTCCGTATGATTAAGAGTGGATTACAAATAACACCAACTATTGTTTTTTACAATTAAGCTGTTTTTTTTCCATACACAAATAATGCTCTCTATAAATATACAGTTATAATGGGAATTACATATATGCTAGATCTCTATTCAGTATGTATGAGAGTGGATTTAAAATGACACCAATTATTGGGTTCTTTACAATTCAGGTGTTTTTTGTTACCACAAACATTGCTCTTCCTAAATACATAGCCACAGTGGATGGAGGAATAACTGTAAACCTCTTGGAATGATTAAAACATCAGGGTAACCGTGACAAACATTTGCTTTAGAACATGGATTTCAGTGACATTTATCATAACTGTTTTCTAATTATCTACCATCAAATTGAGCATCTAAGAGGCACAATTTTAAGTTATATATTTTAATATTGTTTTTAATTAATTTGCGTTGCTATGGCAATAAGGCCTTTCAATAGAGTGGCTGAATAGAGCCACGTAACCCCTGAGGAAATCCAGAATCGTCGTCGGGTGATGCAGTACGCTGGACGCTGATGATGTCACTAGCTAGCATCTAGGCAGCGGTCCACATGGACCTGAGCCCATAGCTTAATGCCCCTATCCCTCAACTGCTGAATATGCCAAATAGCTGAATGGTGCAGCTTCTAATAGAATTTAGGAGGGGTTTTGGTAATAGGAGGAATTTACCAAAGGAATTATTCTCTATTGAGACAACTTTTTATACAGCATTTCAATATAAGCAATATAGCTCATATCTATACCAATGCTGACATTAGTATTGGTATAGACCTTTGTAACACAGTATTAATTGCACTTTATATTGCATGATAGTGCAATACTTCACTGCAGCACCTTACTACAGCACTTTTAGCACTTAGCACCTTCACTTTTGCACCAGTCACTTTTTACTGGTACATATATATTTTTGTTTTAGCCACTCTCTATATGGTCTGCACCAATACTTTTAGGTGTTTATAATATATGCTGATAATTTTTTGATACCAATAGAGATGTATATTATATTCCATTAGTAGGTCCGACTGTGTCTCTCTTTATTTTTATCAACAAGGATTTTAATAAATTATTTATTAAAAGTTATATTTGAAATGTTTTTGCCCATTTAATTGAGATCAGAACAGGGTGTGCCCCATTACAAATGAGATATGTTCTATCCTCCCCTTTTTTACATTAGAAAACCTAATACTCGCAGTGCTTAATCACAGGTGCTGATCTCGCAGTGCCAAAGTTACTCCCAAAATGGGCTGCCAACATGACTACTACCCCTTTATACCAGTTAGATAATAAACCTGGTAAATATTATTTTAGTAAAATAATGTGTGACCTATATTCTCTATAAACCAACACAAGACACCATTATTTCTCTAAAACAATATCTAGCTACATGTGCCCCATAGCAGCATATGAAATATAGGTATGAAATGGTTCAGCACCCATCTAATGGACTCAGCACACGTGGAATGAGCGTCACAACTTTGAGGTCTAAAGTAGATTTTCATTTCCTTTCTACTTTCCTTTTAGCAAGGGCCACACTTTAATTAAACAAAAAAAGTGACAGGACCCACACTTCACTCAATGAACAGACAGGGGTGATAATTTTGAATTTTCCAGGATGATCAGCTTGAGTTATCGGGCATCCTACATTGAAATACATATGCTTTTTTTTTTCCATTTTCTTATAAAAAACAACATGCTGCTAAATCATCTTGAATATGTACTATAATGGTATAAAGCTCAAAATATTTCTGTATGTGCCAATAGTTTTAGAACTACGGTATATCACATCTGTTAGAAAGCTCATTTATTCATGTTTTAATTTTGTCCAGATTTCTGGCAGCATAGAATAATCCGAAATTGATTTCAGTATTCCCTACTGTTCAAAACAGCGGTACTAATGTTCTCCCCACTTTAACTCAAGCAGATCAATCATTCTCTGCATTCTCTGTAGTGGCAGATAGGCAGAAACACAAATTGTGTGACTTCCACTAGAGCATAGTTACATATTTATTTTCATAAACTAAAGGCTGAGGATATTGTTTTTCATTTCTAAAAACAGTTTTCCCAATATCAAATGTAGTTATTCAAAATGATATATTAGACTATAATTGAATTTAATCTCTTAACATAGCCTGAATTCTCTCCAAATTATCCTTTCCTAGCCACCACCATTCATATTCATCCTGCCTTCCTGAAGCAATGAACAGCCTGAACTGTATCGAATGCAGCACTGTTTTGGAAAAACACTTTTCTCTCCTCACTTTTAACCTGGATTTCCAGTTGTCCATTTAACATCCAGAGATAAAGTGAGCTGCAGATTTTGTTTTTTCACACATGGCAGTGTCATATCGCTCACCTTGCCAGTGGCCATTCTTTAGCCCTTACCTTCTCATTCAACTTGTTGTTTGCCTTAAGTTGTGCCCGTATCACCTTGCAATTAGTACTAGCCAGCTATAGAGTAACAAGTGACACCTGCACATACTCGATTGCATGACATGGTATGCACACTAACTGGGGCCTCTCTACCAGAGCTAAAACTGAGCAACTGTGCTCAGCTGTTTTTGCTCTGCGCTCCAACTTGGCTTTCCTTAATAGTTATTATTCTTGTTGTGATCTATTCCAGTGACTTCCCTGGTATCTGGCATTACTCTCTGCAACCTGACACTTGGCTTTGTTCTGGCTAGCCTACTCTCTCAATAGTTTCATGAACAAGTTTTTGCTCCCTGGTCCCTTGTATTTGGAATGTCTACAAATCCTGTTTTTGCCTTTGTTCCTTTATGTTGGGGTGTTACCCTACCCTGTAACTGGACTTAACCTCTGTGTCCCTGGTGACACCTACAGACTGCTGCTTTTGAGTTATTTTTTTCTTCATGTGCATGTATTTTCAGTGTTGTGCACTATTCATCATAGATTACTCCAGCTCGAACCAGTTCATTATAAATATCCAGAATACATGATATGTGGAAGGCTTTAATCTGGAACTACAACCCACCACCCATATTTCAGTATCAAATGCGAATAAATGCTCACTGGAGGAAAAACAAGTCTGAGGTAACACAGCATCTTGGCAATAGCTCGTCCTTTGGTCTGAATCAGACAGATAACTTTCACAAGCAAGCTAAAATTCATTCAGTCCCCTTTATAGAGAAGGCAGGCATCTTTTTTGTTTTTTCTTATATACTGTGTACCTTGTTCTTCACTCTTTCTTATAACCATATACTATTATAATTTTTAATAGCAGAAAGCTCTGATAAAAGTTTTGTTTTATTATTTATGTAGTAAAAGGTAGAAGAGTACAGATTGCCATATTGGTCCTGGAGAAAAGCAAATTGGTTGTAGTCGCTAATATCTTTTAGAGGACCAACTGGAAAAAAAATCTAGTGTCTTAAGAAGAAGAAAAATAAATCTGTGTAAGTTTTAAAGGACTGTTATGCATCTATGAGGATTTTTTTTTACGTTGGGCCTCAAAAAGGTTTCACCTACTACAACCAACTGGTATTACCAATACAGAGCCATACAAGATAGCATATGCAAATAATGTATCTCTTTTATACATCTCACAAAAAATATCTTCATGTGATGTTGGTTTTATATTGAACTGCAACATAAAAAGTCATTGCAGGCAGTTATATTCAGCCCTCAGTTTTATTTGAAGATAACAGTTCTTCAGATCTAATTTCAAGTATAGTGATTGTTATATTACTAATATAGAGACATACACGTTAGCAAGGGCAAACACTTTATTTATTTTAAACATATTACACAAGAAAATTTTATCTTCAATATAAGTGAGATAAAAAGGGCATCTTCTAGCAATAAAGTCTACCAAGAAGTTGTACAAATTGTTTATATTTATTTTTGGACTGATAAAATCACATAGAAACTCAAAGATTAGAAAATAGTAATCATTGTAAAGAATATATTTATAATCATCTGTGGTACAAAAACTTATATGATATTATATGAAATGCATCTAATAAAAAAGAAAGACCAAGAACGATGAATAAAAATGTATGCATTTCGTCGAATCGTTGATATCGTCATATGAAATCTTAAATATTGTAGAAACGTCTGCACATATTATTTGGTTTACTTTCTAGATATAATCAACAGTGTTTCTACCTATTAATAGTCTAACTGATGTTTAACGTTTTCAACTTAATAGTAAATAGGCAGCAGATGAACAACACATTTATAAATGAAATTATAAAAAAATAGGTAGGAAAAGCTTGCTTCACAGAATCTTGTAACTATTACACAGGATTTATTGATCAGACTAGTCTGATTAATGACCTCTCTGTGATCCGTAAAGGATTGTAACACTAAAGAGTAAACATTCTGAATACTCACCTTGATTGTCTTTGTGAAGGAGCAAACCAATCCCTTTAACAACAAACTACAAAGGGCGTATTTAGAATACTAATTTGATTGGTGACCCCAGCAGACATGGGTCCTGTCCCTGCATTATCTGCAGGTGTTGATAACTGTGGATGGAGTGAGAAGCTCCTCCTACCTATCCTTCTACATCTACTGGCTTTTACAACTAACATATATGTCAGCTATGAGAGGCACTGGTGGACTTCTTTATTCCTTAGAACAACAAAGTAAAATCAACTACAGCTTTCGAAACAGATCTAAGTCAGTCTTTTTAAATATAGACATTTTGGAGGAAATTTTGAGTCATTCTTTAAAACACTCTCTGAGCTATGGCTTACTTGTAACTTCCATCATAGTTTTACACAGAACTTATCTTGTCCCTGACAAAAATAAATAAATGGGCTCCTACAATTAGCTGCAATTGTTGTAGAAGTTGTAATGAGTCTGGCACCATTTTTCATATATGCGAAACTGCACTAAAGCCCCAAAGGATATGGAAATTAGATATGCAGGTAGCATGTAATGGATTTAGGTTTTAACAGAAGCCTGTCATATTCTACTTAATCGGCAATGGCCTGGACTCACCCATGTTGAGAATAAATTCTGTCAGTTTCTGTTAAAAACATTATAGCCGAAAACTGGAACACACTTCCCATACTTGTATGGATTCCATTTATATTTTTCATAAAACCTGTTCTCCCTGATTAATGTCCAACTATGGCACTCAGCACTTTAGCATTCTCAAACTGTAATATCTTAGCTCTCTAAGTCATATATTTCGTCATACGGGTCCAATATTTACCAAAATTCCACTTATTAATTCCTTTGATAAATGTCTATGGGCCTCATTCAATTGCAATTTGCCCAATTGAATCGGACCCTAAATAAGCACATAACATATATTTTTTAAAGAAGTTTTTAGTTAGTGAAAACCTTTCTTTTGGATAGATGCTTGCTAACAAAAAACTTCTTTCAAAAATATATGTAATGTGGTTATTTAGGACCCTATTCAATTGGGCAAATTGCAATTGAATGAGGGCCTATGTGTTTATGTTATATTTTTAAGATAACACTCTTACTTAACCCATACTAAAGCTTTACTTATCAGTAATAATACTCCTTCCTTACCTAGGATTAGGGTATCTATATATCTCACCCTGCTCACACTGACATTGGCAATAGTTGTTCTATGAAGTACCACTTTTAATAAATGAATGCCCAAAAATAACATATGCAATTGACCTGTTCAATATACGTATCCACTATTCATTTGCAAGAAATTATACCTTCATAATTTTTTTTTACTTTATAATTAAAATGGAGATTGTCACCCCAACAACAAGTTGGTTTTATCTTAAAGATAATTAAGAACTGTGTATACATTGTACTAGATGTTTTTTTCTACAGTAGATATTTCCTGAGATTGCTTATGCAGCTACTTTATGCTAAAATATGGCTCAGTATGCTAATTTGTCTTCCAGTGCTTGATAAGGGTGGTGAGTTCTAACTGCATGATTGCCTCCAGACTTTAATCCTAATATATACATCAGAATACATCAGAAACCATGTTGGTTATTTCAGGAAAGATTTTTTTTTTTTTTTTTTTTCTATAAATATGCACTGTGGGCCTCATTCTATTAGCGGCCGCAGCCGTTGCGGGGCCGCAAGGACCGGCCGCAAGCTATTCTGCTATTCTATTCCCTTACGGCCGGAGGCTCCGGCAGGCTTGCGGCCGGTGCCTTGCTATCTCTTGCGGCCGCTCGCGCCAGAGGAAAGCCTTTGATCTAAAACGGCAGCAAGAGTTTTGCAATTCAATTGCTCCGGGAAACCTCTCTGCAAGGCTAAAAACGAGCCGCAGCTTACTTGCAGGAAAGAGGTCTCGCTATCACCAATTAAGCACATAAAATAGCTCAAATAAAGCCATCCTGCACTTTGAGAAGACTATAAAGGGATTTTAGGTGTTAGAAAAAATAGCACATAATTATCCTGTACTCAAATCCGTAAAATATTTTATTTTTAATATCCGTAAAATATCCATGTAAAAAGTCCAGAGTGCTTGGAGCACCTCAGACACACCCACGCCGCAGCCGGAAAATAAACAGTTAATTTGAACTCGGGTTTGGGCAGATGTGCAAGCTTGAGAGTGGGTTTCTTTTAATCCTCATGTCCCCCAATATGATCCCTAGCATTTACAGAGCTGTACAGTGCAGGCTTGAATTTATTTTTGCGTTTTTATATTTCACAGCTTACGGCCGGTTCCAAGATATGCGGCCGGCCGTTAGATGAGATCCTTGCGGGGCCGTATAATAGAATCGCGAGTTAACTGAACCCCCGCAAGGAATCGCAGCCTTACGGCCGATTTACGGCCGGTAATAGAATGAGGCCCTGTGTGTTTAGATATCGAACAGCTATGTAATGTTCCCACACTGAAATCTAAATAATTGCGTATGTATCTAGCACCTTAGTTACCTATTAAGGCATCTGTGTTCCTGTTTATGTATGCCTTGTTCTGTAAATTTTAATTTGTTTTCTGTATGTTTTTTTGAAACGTAATAAAAAAAAAAAAAAAAGAAAGATCAATTGACTAATATAATGTATAGCTAGGCTTTCATGCTCTTTAAGAATAACTTTAAAAAAAACAATTTGATTTTGGGGTGACAGAGACCGTTTGACGCCACTTACAGACAGAGGGATGAGTTGTCTGGCAGTGATGGTGATTTGCATTGTATTCATATTACATAGCTTTATCAATTTCCAGTATAAAAAAACAAAATGTGTAAAAGAGACAATTATAAAAAATGTGAATTTGTCTTTTGTGGCGAAACAAATGTTCAACCACTTGATAGCCAGCCATCTTGAGTTGCGCTTCCCTCTGCTTGCGCTGCTTAGTACTGACCCTAAATTCTGCCCTTGAGAGAGCTGCAGGTCGTTAACATGGCATTGGAAGTCTACACTTCTGGGTCTTCCATTTTCCCACTGGCAGCAGCCTCCTCCTCAGGCTGGTCATGATATTCTCTGGCCTCAGGTGGCTCTGACGCAGTAAGGTTTTCTCTGGCGGGTTCATTAACAGTGGCAAATTCTGGATTAGCTCCCGAAGAAGACCTTATTCTGATTAAAAGAATATAAATCATATTAAGGAACATAGAAATTAAATTTTTAGTGGATCATCACAACACAAATATATTTATTTTATAAATCTGACACCTTTAATACATCTTCCCCTCTTCCTCTCCTGTTTAATTTGTTTTATTTAATTCCTGGTGGCTTCAATATATTTGCTGACATCTGTGATATATTGATGCACTTGCTATTCGTGAATGGTCACTTTTTTAAATTATTTTACATTATAATTCTTATGACAAAGGCCAAAATTCATTTTTGTGTGGTTTGTATTTCAAATGAAACCTAACTAAAGTTTACAAATATTTTTTTTTATAAAAATGTATATCACATATATAGTTGTGAGCAAGCGAGGGCCGCAGTTGCTGGCAAGGAGCGCCAAAGGAGCTCCTTGCACTGGTGATGAGCGCCATAGGCGCTCATCCCTACGACCCCCTACGACTTTCGGCCCGCAAATGCGGACCCTCGCAAAGCAAGGAGCCACATTTGCTGAGGTGGAGGCTCCCACTTGGCTGCAATGAGCCGCAGGCGGGACTTACACCGGAAAATTTACGGACTTACCATCCAAAAATACGAGCCGCGGGACTTAGAAAAAAAAAACATTACGAGCTCGCAAAAATACGACCTTAACGCCCAAAACGCGCACACAAAAAATCGTAAGATCGTCGTCATTCTCTGCGAGGGGCCGCATTTGCAGAGGTGGAGGCTCAAAGGCGCCTCACATGCGGTTAAAAACACACACACACGACTTTGGGACCAACCTTAACGGCACAAACACCCACACGCACAACTTTGAAATAAACATTACCACTTAGGAAAAATACGACCATAATGGTCGAACCGCGCGCACATAAAAACAGTAAAAAAAAAAACAAATACTCACAAAAAATACATAAAAAGCTTACCCACAGCAAGAGGGGGGGGGGGGGGCACCCAGGACCTCTGCAAGTGAAGTTACACCTCAATTTAAGTCCAAATTCCAGACTTTACACACACGAAAATCCCCTAAGCGAGAGAAAAAATGGCCGCCAAAAAAAACAAAAACGAGGCTACAGGACCCTAAACACGCATAACACCCCCAAGCACATACGGATTTTCCAAAAAGCCGTACGAGGTACCAGATACACCATTAGCAATGAAGCTACATCATACACAGCCGTGTAGCATACACATTAGCCACCATTTAACAAAATAATAACTTACACAATGCGAATGCGGAAGCACACAGCTACCCTAACGGCTTCCCCTCGTGCACGCAGCCTATTTACACTACACACTGCACACATTGCTGACACTTACACCTCAGCTACACAACAGTGCAAACCTATATTATATGCTGCAGGAACATCAAAACAGATTGTCAGCTCTTCAGCACAATGCTTCCTGCATATATTACTTCCAAATAGGTAACGTATATTCATTTATTAATGTATTAATTATTTCATTACCATACAAAAACAAATATACACAAAAACAAAAACAAAAAAATCACAAGAAACACAAAACCCATTCACTGCGCGTCTCCACCAAACAGCATTACCTGCCTTACAATTTTATTGCCGTAATTTTTTGATGGGCAAGTCGCTAGTATATATATATATATATATATATATATATATGTATATATATATATATATATATATATATATATATACATATATATATATTTTTCACATTTCAACCGGTTAACTTGTAAAGCACTAAGCACACAGATGTATTGGCAGATCCTTTGTCCATACAACATTAATATCTTACTTCATCTCACTGGCTGGTAACTGTTGCTTTTTACTCTTCTTCTTCTTCCTTACGATAAGAACCCAGATAACAGCAATAATAATGACAGCCAGTAGGATAGCGCCAATCACACCTGCAGCGATTACTCCAGCAGCTCCTGGTGCAAACAAAGAAAAAAAAATACTGAGTTATGGAAACACTATAACTTCCAATAAAGCACTATAAAGAATTCTGTACAAATTCTGTATTTAGTCTTCAACAATGGCAGGCTTGAGTATGTGGAAGGAGAGGAATATTACTATTTTCATCAATAAGGAAAGCAAACAGTGGTAGTGGGAGGCTACCCAAGCCAACAAAGGGCAGCAACAAGGGCATACAATTTTAAACAGAATTTGCAAACCGGGCCAAAAATAATAGGTACTATTTTTCAAACATGGATAGTTAGATAGTTTTTCCAAACTATCCAAGCAGATGATCTATTGTCCTGTACTCATAGCTCATATAGAGTGCAATATCTAAGGTAGTGACTGGCAATTTATTTCACTTGAACAGGTTGGAGACCACATGGGCAATGCCTGAGGGCTGCATGAAGCCCATGGGCTGGCTGTTGCTGGCCAGGGTGCTGAATTTGTCAAGAGAACCATTCCGTGAATAATACTGAGCCACTGTTGGCTGAAGAGCCGTCAGTTGCAGACCTTACTAAAAAAATCATTCAGTGCAGCTGAAACCACTTTAAACTCTGAGTTAATTAATTCTGAAAACATTATACTGTACAGTACCTCCTGTATGCATGTCTATTTCACAAGTAGCATTTCCCAAGCTGTTACTCGCTGTGCATCTGTAATGACCATCATCAAAATTGGTCATATTTCCAATGATAAGAGAACCTGACTGGTAATCTGTGGAAGAGACGTGAAGTTATACATGAATGTGTAGCGTGGCCAAGATTTAAACATGAATAATCTCACAAACCGTTTGTTGAGTGGTGTTAGTAACATGTCCACACTTGGCTACTGTGCAAGCTTTACAGTGGTATATAATAATATATATATATTATAAGTGCACTCCTATTAAGCAGAGGGTGCTGGACACTGAATGTACAAATGGAGATTACACATGCAGGCCCTGTGATGGTCAGTGATCAACCCTTCTTTCGTCCATTCAGATGTACTTTAAGTAAGGAACCAATGTTTAAAATATCCTGTTTTGAAGAACTAATGGTTTTTAGTTAAAAAAAAGTCGAAATAAGTAACATTTTATGTATTTTATTTTAAATTTAGTCAGACTGCAATGGAATCTGCCATTTTGGATTCTTCTAGTTCACTACCACTGGAGGAAAGAAACCTTGAATCCAAGGAGGCTTCTATCTTTGGCAATGAAATGTGGCAAATTAAAATGCCAGTGATTACAACAGAACAATTAGTTTATACGGACACACTCATTTGCAGCTCAGAAATGAACCCTGTAGGTAACTATCAATTGCATGTAGCACTTTCATATGTAAAAGGAATGTTTCATACTTAATATAAATATATTGCCCTTTATCTTGTTTAGCTTTTCAAGAACCATATAGGAAAAACAGAACTAGAGAGGAGTGGTCCTTTGATTTCATGCAGGGATAAGGTTAACAAAATCCCAGAGAAAGATAGTCAACAATATCTACAATAGTTCACATAATTTATTATCTTAAACATTTAAAATAATCTATATTAAATTACAGTATTTTAGTATTTTTACAGTCAAACAGCCTTTTTTTTCAAAGTGTACTAATCAATATTGATTTTTTTAATCACTATTTTTTATTTGCAAATAGTCAAAATAGTAAGGCATTGAGCATATAGCATGTGTCTTGGTAGATTTGGGCAATTTTTATAAATAAAAAAATCATTGTGCGGTGCAGTATGCTAATTAGCACCAGATCATGAAATTAGTATTATGATATGTTTCTTTATTGTAAGTATGTAAGGATCTAGCCTATTAAAATGCATAATCTAGTTAGCAGAACTCAGAAAATACATGTAAAACTTTATTTGGTATGATTGTAGTGCACTCACCCATATTTGGAGGTGTTGGCTTAAGCAATCCATCCACGACCTTGTTCCAACTGTATAGTGGACGGGGCATCCCTACTTCAGAATAGCACAGCAGGGATAGGTGATGTCCAGTTTCCACTGCTCCACGGATAGTGCAATGGGGCATAGAAGGTGGAGCTGCAATAGATAGAATAAAGTAAAGGGTTCAATCTTGTGTCTTGGTGCCACTAAGCTATAATCAGACACTGCTCCTATCAAACACAACTTCAGTGACAACAATCACCAAACTGCACCCATTGGCTATTACACACCTTCTAACTATCCTGTTTTAGATATACTGTTCCATACATACCAACATTTCAAATAACTATAAAGCAACACTTGTATTCTTTAAACTGAATGAGTTACAAGACAGTGTTAACACGCCACTTGTTTGTTTAATTACTGATTAGCATTAAAATCAGTATCAAAGGAATATATATTCATGTCGTTTTTAACACTTATATTTGAAGTTTAGTGTTTCAGAGACTAGCAGAGCTGCTTTTGCCCATGCCCCATTAGCTGTCCGGGGTGTCAGAGAGGATCTGTCGGAAAGCCTGTCCTAGGTCTCTTACTGGTATATGCAATTCTTTTTTTCTTAAAAAATGTCCCTGGGGACCACCCCACCGTGTCCAGCACCCCTTGTGCCGCCACCAATCCTGCCAGTCTTGGCCCCTATCACCCCAGCCCGTCCTCGTCTTCCCACCTCACCAGCTTCTGACTTTGTTTGCCTCCCCTGCCAGTGCATCTGGTCTCCAGGGGCAGGGAATCCCGAGTGATGTCACGTATGAGTGAAGTAATTCAGGATTCCCTGCTCCCAGAAACCATACGCGCTGGCAGGGGAGGCAAACAAAGTCAGGAGCTGGCGAGGCAGTGGGGCCTGGAGAGGCCGGGTGATAGGGCCAGGTGTGATCATGGTAGGGGGGCCCCCAAAAGGCATTTTTTGTGAAAAAAAATAATTTACAAAACAAAATTGACAGCACTGGGGGCTCCTTTCCCAGAGCAGAGCCCCGGTGCATTGCACAGGGTACACCGGCAGTAGTTCCACCTCTGGGTCTATGTTTGTCTGCAGTGACTGCTGCAAGGAAGGAAGCAGATAAGGACTCCAATCAGTACATTCTCCTTGGCAAATATAAAGGTGGTGGTCATACTGTGTGTATTAGAAGATGTAACTGGGAGATTCACTCACACAGTGATGTGCTCGAAGGGGTGAGAGAAAGGAAAGAGGTCAACATGACAACAATCTAGAGGAGACCAGTGGGAAACTAAAATAAATAGTAATACAATTCATCCATTTATATAATTGGACTTACATTGTATCAGTTGGAGTGTATGCTTTTAAAGAGACATACAGTAATTTGGTTTACCATTAGAGTGCCCTTCATGTCCCTACTTGTTTGTGTTCCCAGAGAATTGTACATGTGAACCCCATATCTAATATTATGTATCATGTACTCCTCTTTTTAATTGGCGTCTTTTTGATGGCTCCAAACAGGTTACGAGCTATGGGCTTGAAAACTCTGCAATGGTTACAGTCCATCTAAGCTTTTGATCTTTCAATTCCGCAAGAGTTCCAATGACTAAAATCACAAATCGCTATTCAATTGCTCCCAAGGCCGCAAATGGTTTCACACCCGTAAACAGCAAATGAAGGAGAAAATCCTACGAGTGCTAGAGAGGACCCGCAAAGGGGTTAAACACCTATTTCAGGGTTATATTGATCTCTGGAATTATTGAGTTAATACATATCAGGCCACCCACATGGACTAGAACAGTATTGGCATTCATTTTTATTTGTCTGTATTTTGAGGATTTGCGAGTCCCATCGCATATCGGACAGTGTAATAACTATATTTCTCAGAATATTGAGCTGGAAACTGTTTTTTTTAACTTGTTTTAGACATTCAAATGTGAACACAGACGTTTTATTTATACGCTATATTTTTTTTTTTTCGTGGAACTCTGAGCTGTAAGCAGGTTTTTTTAACTTGCTTTAGACATTCAGATGTAAACACAGATGTACTTTTTATTTACTATATATATATATATATATATATATATATATATATATATATATATATACACACAGTTGCAAGGAGGTCTACAAATAATTTTGCACTCCTTTCACTAACTCCGCCACTGGATCATGCAAATATGTAACATTGCCTTATCTCCTAAAGAATGTGGTAACTTCAAATGTGTGATTTTTTTTTTGCTTAGATTCCTTCATTTTCCATTGTATTTATTTGATCTCATCTGTTTCTACCCACACGCTAAACAAAGAACAGAGTTTGTACCAGGCGATCATTGGTGCTGAGGTGAGATAACACCAGGCATCCTGCCATATCAAACTGAGTCAAGATTCAACAGATTACTGATAATATCCAGCTCTGACTAATAATTGCTTCAAGTAAAAAAATTAAAAAAATAAACACTGCTTTTACATTTTTATCTTTTATATTCTATTGTTCTTTACTATGGTGCCACATTTTCTCTCCTCCTACTGTTCGAGGAAGGTCTGTCCTTGTAAACTATTCCTGCAGAAAGCACTGGCAGTTTTAGCTTTCCAATTCCAGCCGTATATATAGAAGTTTCCTCTCTCGCTTCAGCCTCGTTCCTCCTCAGGAAATTGATCAGAAGAGACCAAAATAGTAGATTATATATGCATATGAAAAATAATAAATTAGAGGCTGCATTATATATATATATATATATATATATATATATATATATATATATATATATATATATATAATAGTGTATATGTAAATTCAAAGACAAGACCCATAAGCCTTTTGGCATGTGTGTAAATTGTATTTGTTATGGAGTGAACCCCTACGTAATATGTCTGTGTGTTACAAGTGGTAATAGAAGAATATATAGTGAAAACAATGTATTTTTCTGCACTCATTTTCTATTTACATGTATTCACTCATGTATTTTTGGCATGGAGCATGTTCAGGGAACAGCATAGACTGGACTTATCACTGCCCTATTGGGGAGTTAGCCCCTTGCAAATGTAAAAATTACACTCTCTGTAATAAAACATTTACATACATGCAACATTTCATTAAACATTAATATAAGCATTAGTACCCATTACTGTGAGCTGAATCTTCCCCTGACTCATGGGTTCTGGCGGATTTGATACTTCACAGTTGTACAAGCCGGATTCTTGCGGCTGCATGTTGGAGATAGTTATAGAGGCGTTTCCTGGGGTCAGCGCAGCAGTGACCCTGTTTTTGAAGTTCCCATAGGAATAGGACTTTTCATTCTGAAAATAGTAAACCTGAAGCACAAGAGACAAAGTTTAGAAAGTCAGAAAAATAAAGAATCAGAAGCAAATATGCAGACATTATTGCTAAGATGTAGCATTAAAGGACTACTGTAGTTTAAGAAAAGCTACATGTTTATGTCGAATTTAAAACACTGACATTAGCAGTTGTATCATTCATAAGGAGAAATCATTTTTAGAGAAAAGCTGAATTTTTGAAAACTCCCTTTATGTATAGACAATTCCATCTTCTCTGGTTCCATCAATACCTGAGAGCCAAAGCATGAAGGTGCAACTTATCTCCATCAGTGAAGAGTGGGGGGGAGTAGAGAATAGAGAGAGAAGGAGTTGGCTTTGTTAAATAATTGGATGTTCTACAATTTGTCACCTACCCTCTTCCATGCATAACAGGTAGCTTGCCGCAATACATTAATAATAAAAACTCTTTAAATATACAATCTTCACCAAAGCATCAAGGATAACTTCAACATGCCTTTAGGTAAAATATTCTGTTTTGAAGAGCTAGAGTTGATAATGGACAAACTGTTTTTAGAATGTAAAAAAAATAATAATTAATTTCATTAATTAAATTTTTATGCAGTTAGTCCAAGCTGCCATTTTGGTTTTTGATCCTGAGCTTCCAGATGTGGGAGGGGATTTAATTGGAGAGAAAGTTGCTATCTGCGCAATTGAAAAGTGACAAGTAAAACTGTCAGTGCTTTCAGCAGGACTTTTGGAAAGCTAACAAAGAAAATAATAGAGAACATCAACACAGACATATATATATATATATATATATATATATATATATATAGCTACTGTACCAGTGAAAGTGCACATTCATGTTTACCTTGGTGCACAATTGTTAGGTCTTGATAACAATAAATTGACACTGCAAAGGTCCTATTTATTGCGGAAACTAACAGTACACATATAAGTGCATATAATTGCAGTGTGGCAGCTGTATGGCATGTCCAAATGGAATAATAACAAATGCTTAACACTTATTAGCCTTACCAATCTGTCCTGCTCTTCTTACTACCTCTACCTTAATAGTTAATAGTTACCTAAAATAACGTTAGTAGCTCCATGTACAATTATGATTATTTTTATCTGTACTTTTCATTTTTGTATTTAACTGAGAGTGTAGACTTGCTAAGCAAAATCACTGAATAAACTGATCTTTTCATGAACCTAGTTTCACATTGCACTGGGTATTAAATAAATTAAACAAGAGATGGTGTGGTATTATCAAGCTAAAAACTCCCATTGTACCTTATTAAATGTAGAGTTGGTCGCTATGTTTACTTACCAAAATAAAATTATGTTATAAATATAAACCCACTATACCCTTCAATTTCATAAAGGTGGATCCTTAGATCTTTCTTGGAATAAAAGTGAATCATTGGAATAAAGGTGGATTGTTGGAATAGAAATAAACATGGACCATGTAATAGAAATAAATGGGGATTCTTAGATCTTTCTTGAGATAGAGCTAAAAGTGAATCCTTGGAATAAAGGTGGATTATTGGGATAGAAAGAAACATCGATTTTTATAATATAAATAAATTTGGATCCTTAGATCTTTTTTTGAATATAGATAACAGTGAATCATTGGAATAAAGATTGATCCTTGGAATAAGGGTGGATCTTTAGATCCCTTTAGGAATCCTCCTGCTCTATCCCTCTTCAGCCTCAAGTCTTGACTTCCTAGACAGAGGTTCGTATTGACTATGGTAAGACCACTACAAATACCTAGTCCTTATTTCCCCTACCCAGAGCATCTCATTACATTTGCTGCATTTACCACAGAGATAATCTTGTAAGTAGTAGTTAGCGTATAAGAGCCCTATGTAAATTAGGTGCTCTAAATTAGGGCACTGACGTAAATCGGCTCTGGGAGCTTTTTTCCATAACCTCTACACTAATGTAAATCTTTTACTCCCCCATGTTAGAGCAATAAGTGCACAACTGTAAATCCTGCCTTAGACACAACAGATTTCTGTGCAGGAAGTAGCCAAACCAAGCTTTAGGGATGAGACAGGGCTGTAGGAGCCAATAGGAAATGTGAACATCATAAATCTTATAATGAGTATAAAGTTCTGTAACAAGTGCCATAACTGGCAGATCTAAGAAAATATTGAATATATATAAAAAGTAATTGTTTTTATTTATAAATATATTTTGAAATTTTTACAATTGTATATATAGCATCAATAACTAAAGATGTGTTTATTTTGTGTTAAAATATGATATATTTATAGACAATGCATTTGAGTGTTTGTTCCTAGGCTCATAGGTGGAGCTACTGCCGGTGCAGACGGTGCAAGGCACTGAGGCCCCTGACCTCTGAGGGGCCCCCGTAGACCTCCTGTGGGTCCCCTTTAGCCCCTGCGACCCCGTGTGGCCCCAGCGGCCCTCATGTGGCCCCCAAAGTCATACCATAGCCCTGTGGGTCTTCTGTGCCCCCACAGGTCCCATGTGGCCCTGTGGATCCTTTGTGGCCCCGCAGGTCCCTTGTGGTCCCTGCAAGCCCCATGTGGCCCCCACAGGACCCCTGGGGTTCCTGTGGACCTTCCGTGGGGCTCCTGTGGCCCCTTATGGTCCCCTGTGCCCCTGCCAGCCTAGTGACCCCCACGGCCCCTTATGGCCCCTGTGGACCTTCCGTCCATCCCCAGCAGCCCCTTAGGGCTCACTGTAGCTCCCCTCAGGCCCTGTGGCCCCCACTGCACCTTATGGCCCCCGCAGACCTCCCGTGGGTCCCATGCAGCCCCTTAGGCTCACGGTGGCCCCCCACAGGCTCCAGGGGCCCCCTGTGCCCCCTGCAGGCCCTGTGGCCCCCATGGCCCCTTATGACCCCTGCAGACCTCCTGTGGGTCACCTGCAGCCCCTATGGTCTACTGTGGCCCCCCCACTGTGCCACCCACAGGCCCTGTGGCCCCCACAGCCCTTATGGCCCCTGCAGATCACTTGTGTCCCCTTGTGGACCTCTGTGGCCTCCCTCAGCCCCCTCCCTCAGCCCCCTGTGGCCCCTCGTGGACTTTTGTGGCCTCCCTCTGCCCCTTGTGGCCCACTCAGTCCTTGCTGGCCCCTGCGGCCCCCCTCGGACCTCTGACCTGCAGTGGACCCCCTTCTCACCCCAGAAAGTGGAGTGCAGCACCAGGCAGGTAAGAAAGTATTTATAGTACTCTAATATATATATAGATGTATATGTAAATGCGTACGTTTATACACACCCACATATGTATATATATATATATATATATATATATATATATATATATATATATAGACACAGACCCACATATGTACTGCGTTGAGGTTAGAGGGGGATCGGAAAGTGCACTGGGGCCCCCTATGCACTAGCTCCACCACTGCCTAGGCAACATGGTTTTGTGTCATAAGTTGTGTGTAACCCTGGATTTTATACCATAAAACAGGCTTAATACCAGCATAATATGTTTTTTTTAATTACACATATGTTGATATTGGATTGTTAAGTATGAAATAATGTTGAAATTCCATCATTTTGTAGTGCTTTTTGTGCTACAGTGTCACTTTAAATGATTCTTGGGGTCTCAGCAAAGGTTTGAAAACCAGTTATGAGTGGTCTTTGGTACACATCAATCTTTCTTCTGCTTTGTGCAGTTATGGCAGTGCCCTTATTTGGGAGTGATCCATTATTATTATTATTTTCAGTGCAAAAATTAATGGAGATTTCTGCCTTGCTTTTTAGTTTTGTTGTGCAGTTCACTCGTAGTAGTGACTCATAGCAGTTCTCTCACAATATTTTAGGCATGGGGGATTAACATAGCTAGACAGAATTTACTGGGCTGCTACGGCACTCCGTATTGGTTTTCAGGGATTAACATAGGGCCCTAAGTCTGTTAAATAAGACTCAGATATATTCTCCATTTGACAACACTCCCTCTTAGTGCATCTATATCATCCAGTATTGTAATAATAGCTGATGGTAAAAGACTAGCATAATGAAAAATCTGTTGTGGCTTGCAAAGTTACTATTTTTTTATTTCCTTCTTTGCATTTTTAGGTGGCTGCCATATTAGCCTCTCACATCTCCAAACCCTCAGGACATATCAATGTGTTAAGTGGGCAGCCGTCAATTTGTAAATCTCCATAGCCCATATTCTAAAGCACACAGAATAGCCAGAGACTTCAATGTGATTGATGCAGCGTCTGTTTCAGGAAGTAGCAAAACATTGCTATATGAGGTAATTTATATGTAAAATGAAAGGTTTCAATATAACCATCTGTTAGACAGAAGCTTAATTGTTCTGTACCTGAACCTTTCTTCAATGTTATCAGCCAGGTCCATAATACAAATCCAGCAACACCCAGGCTGTTTTGTACACAAAGTAATAAGGTGATAAGGTTTATCATAATGGTTGGTAAACAGAATCTGAATTACCGAGTATTCTCCAACAAAAAGGGAAGCAACTGTGTCTCAGAATACAATACATGAATGAAAATAGGATAACAAATTTCGGCTAAAGGATCACTGAAACCCAGCAAGAAACAAATATGTACCGGGTAGCCAGGTGGTTAAATCCTTTTTTTGTTGTTGTTGTTGCAGACAGATACAATACAGTGTGATATACAACAAAAGAATCAGACTTTTAGGCAATGTCTCAGATGTTTGCCAAGAGCAAATGTTTTTAAGATGTAGCTAAGAAACATACTCTGCGGTGAAACATGTGCTTGATGTGGTATTGAACAGGTGCAAGCCACAACATCTGTTAGAAGCACTGAACAGAAAAAGTAATGTTGAAGAAATGTCCATTTTGTCATATATTTAAAATCTTCTCATTTAAAAAAAACACACTTGAAAATGTGTTTAGTTGTTCAGTCATGACCGACTCTATAGATGACAGCATTCCAGGCATACCTTGTGTCTTGATGTGCTTATCCATAAGGTTTTCTTGGCAAAGATACTGGAGTGGGCTGGCAGTTCCTTGTCTGACCTCCCTGCTATGACCTGCCCATCGTGGGTGTCCCTACACTTGAAACTAGGCAGCATTTTTGCAAAGCAAAAACTTTATATACTGTAACTTCTAATTTATTACCTTTTATATATGACTACTAGTCATTAGCCAGTCATAAATGACTGTGATGTGTCTCTCCTTCCCCTGTGTCTCTTCCCCCCTCCCTCCCCTGTGTCTCTTCCCCCCACCCGCCCCTGTGTCTCTTCTCCCCCCTCTCCCTTACCTATGTCTCTTCTCCCCTGTCTCTCTTGCCCTGTATCTCTTTCCCTTAATTCTCCCCCCCATTCCCCTCGCTATGCACAGTTTCTCTCTCTCTGTCTCTCCTTCCCTCCTTCTGTGTCCTCTGCCTCCCTCTTCTCCCCTCCTTCTCCCCTCTCCTTCTCTCTCCTCTCTGCGAGCCTTGCAATGTGCTCTCACCGCACAACTTTCGGCATCTTTTGTGGGCCTTGCGGCTTTGCTGCTTATTGCGGGCCTCGGCATGTTCTATGCACATGTGCAAACCGCAACTTTGCGAGCGTTAAACACACTTTGTAGTGGAGGGCTTCTCTCAATGGAAATCTTGAAATGTGATTGCTTTCAATAAGGCCAAAGCATTGCTCATTACTTTGTAAGGACACATGCTCCTGAGAAAGCAGCTGTGAGAAGCAGCTTAGTAAAAGAGAAGTCACCTCATATAATAATTCCATCTAAATTTCAAAATTTAAAGGTTCTTTTAAAAAAAAAAACAGTTTACCCATTATCAAGTTTAATTATTCAAAAGGTCATATAGGAAAGAACTTTAACTCTTTGAACTGTTAATGCTGTAATGTATATTCATGCTGAGTATGACCACCAGTCTCTTGCAGGATTATCTTACCTGGTGCCTCCAGTTACACCTTCCCCGGGCATCTCTGCCAAGCTGCATCTTTAGACACTGATTCATTGCATTGTTCTCTGAACTGAAGCAGGGGGAATACTGTTTTGGAGCAGAAAGGAGCTTAGGTCCAAATGCACTATCCACATAATACTGAAACCCTTCAGCCAGAATTACTGTACAAGTGAATGAACTTTGCTGGTATTCCATTATATTTACAATTTATTGTTATTTAATTTGGAATAATATTGTATGCTTTGCATGTATATTATGTTATAAAATTAAAGAGTCTTCATAATATGCAAAATCTTTTAAGATTTTTAAGCAAATAAATACAGCCTTTAATTTTAACTGCTGTAATAGCAGAAAACATTTTTTTATTTATTCCCAATGGATTAGAAAGCTGGAAGAAACCTTGGATTCACATAAGGTATTTCATTTGTTATGTCAAAATTGCCAGCTAACAACAGTCCATGATGCAAGCATAGTCTACAAGATGTAATATATTCTTTAAAAATGCTTTTATGCTCATGACTCACACATCAGAAAATGTCACAAGTGTGAGTTTGTTTTTCATCATTTAATTGAAATCTTTGCTCAATTTAAACTATTTTGTTTTCACTTTAGACTTTTGATTTATAATTTTCATGCAAATAATACATATTAATGTTGTTTTTTTTGTAATTTGTAGCCTTCAATTAGAAATAATAGTATAAAAATGGCTTCAACTGGATTAAACCAACGGTGTGTTTGTTTTACATTGCAGTGTAAATAATTGCATATTCCACTGTATCACTGAACCCAGGAGCAGTAGAGTCCAAAGTCTAAGCACAGTGCCACACCTTTGATTCAATACACTACTACTGAGTTCTTAAATTATTAAGGACAGAACGTTCATTGAGTACCAGCCTTGCTCCTTTCACTTCAAAATAGACTTTTCTGCATAAAAAAAGATTAGGCCAAATTAAATTTGGTAATCTTTTATATAGGGCAGTCTATTTTCCCCATTTAAAGCATAATTAAATGTTAACAGTTAGAGGCAAAATGTCTTAGACTACAATAAGCCAGTGTAGATAAATGTGTTTTATAAATTAGATTTAAGTTTCTTTCCTCCTAATATATTATTATACCTGACAGCTGCCTCTCTTTTGGAATGACTGTCCCTCTATTAAGAGAAAAGAGCCTTAATGCCCCCTAACTACATTTATCAAGACATTTATACATATGTGATAAAAACACGCTTTTTTAAATATATATATATATATATATATATATATATATATATATATAAGCCAGGCAATGCTGTTTGCCACACAATTTGAGGCTTTTGCTTCTCTGAGCACCTTTGGTGATCATCGTGTGGCTCGCAATGAGCACCTTTGGCGCTCATTGCAAACCTTTCCTCCCGCCTACTATACGGGCCACTCATTGCAGGGTTCATTAACCTGCACGTTTTATGCTTGGGAATGCCATGTGTCTCTTTGCAGCATCTCCCCCTGTCCCTTCCCTGTGTGTTTCTCCTCTGTGTGTGTGTTCTGACTGTTTGTGTGGCGCGCGCTGACTGACGTTTGTTTTATTTGCAAAGTCCCGCGTGCCTGGCTTTGTTGGTGTAAGTTTTAGTGTCTTTGCCGTTGTGTATTTTCTAAGTCCTGCATGACTGGCGTTGCTGGTATAAGTGTTAGTGTCTTTGCCGTTGTGTATTTTCTAAGTCCCGCGTGCCTCGCTTTGCTCAGCCTCGTTTTCATCCAGTTTCAGAATTTTTTATGTTTTTCGTCCACCATTTTTTTTTCTTGCTTAGCCGATTTTCGAGTGATGGAAAACGTCAAATAAGGCTCAAAATCGCTTGCAACCTCACTCCATGCTTCCTGGCTCTCCCCCTGTGCTTTTTTTTTTAATTATTATTTTTCTTGTTTTTTATGCTATTTGATTTCCTCAGTTCGGCCGTTATATTCGTATTTTTCAGAGGTTGTATTTTGTTGGTGTAAGTGTTAGTGTCTTTGCCGTCATGTATTTTCTAAGTCCCACGTGCCTGGCTTTGCTCAGACTCGTTTTTATCCAGCTTCAGAATTTTGGCTGCTTAAGTGCTCATTTCAGCCTAAGTCCCACGTGCTTGCCTCCTTGCCTAAGTCCTGCAAGCTCAGAAGGCTTCAATGTCTCAACGGCACGCCTCGCTTCGCAAGGCTCGCAAACGTGACGACAAATCACAGTTTGACAATTATAATATGTGATATATTTATATATGTCAAACTGCAATTCGTCGTTACGCTTGCGAGCCTTGCTTTGTGAGGCGAGCCGTTGAGGCACAGAAGTCTTCAGAGCTCGGAGCACTTAGGCGATGAGTGCCAAAGGCCTGCAAGGCGAGCAGTTGAAACACGCAAGAGCTCGGAGCACTTAGGTGATGAGCGTCGAGCCTCGCGAAGCAAGACGATCATCTCCCTGCGAGCCTCGCGAAGCGAGCAGTTGAGGCAGTGAAACACGCGTGACTTACTTAAGCTGCAAGCAGTTGAGGAACGTGGGACTTAGAAAAAAAAACAAGCTCGGAATCTTGGGGCAAAAAAACAACCTCGTAAAAATACGACTTTAACAGCCAAAACGTGGAAATAGAAAAGCACGGAAGAAAAGACAAAAAAAGAAAAGAAAAAACACTCACACACAGCATGGGGGGATCACCAGGACACTTAGGAGTGAGGTTGCACGCGAATTTAAGCCGAATTTGCAGAGTTTCAGAACTCGAAAATCGTCTAAGAGAGAGAAAAAATGACGGACAAAAAAATTTAAACGGGCTAACGGAGACGGAGCCGCGCAAATCCCTGCCAGGTATGTACAAGTTAGCCAGGCACGTAGGGAATACAAAATAGACCATTACAATGAACGGAAAATGCTTGTGAGCCAAGTAACACATAGAAAAGGCCAAAGGCGCTCAGCGTGGGGCTTGCAATGAGCACCAAAGGTTTTCAGAGAAGCAGAAGCCTTACATTGTGTGGCAAACAGCATTCCCATGGTTTAGAATTGTATTGCCCCGTAATTTTTGATGGGCAAGTCGCTAGTATATATATATAATGACTGAGGTTGCAAGAAGGCGCGCACAATACAAACATATATTCAAGGATTATATCATTCTCAGAAAGTTTTAGGAAAGGAAACAGCAAGAGGAACCAGAGAAAGTGGGATCAGGGCCGACAAGCAAGGGACACTTTCCCCCTAACAAGTTGGTTTCATCGTTTTATCTCAAACTGCATTAAAATGGAATAGCAGTTTTTCTCTAAAGTGAATCAATGTGGAGCATTGCTTGTGTTGTGTATTACACTAATGTATGGCTAATATGAGTCTAATTAGCTTGATAGGTAATGGGGGGAAGATCTAACTACATCTTATGGGATAAATTATTATTTGTTTTTGTGTTTGCAAAAGCAGTGTGCCATTAATTAACCAATCAAATCAGCTATTTATGCAGTTTTGCATAATAAAGCAGCAGAAACAGTGGTGGACATCTCAGCAATCATTTAGAAAAAAGAAATCTAGAACAATTAACTGGAAGCATTTTAAAGTTCTATTAAGTGTTTTATAGTGGGCAAATATCTATGTACTTTTAGTTCCTGGCAGGCCATATCTGCTACTCACCTGAAAAAAATTTGATTCTATGGTACTCAAGTAGCGCCACTAAAAGTATATATTTTGTTACTTAATTGTTTGTATTTATAGATATCTGGTAAGCTGCATAAATACATATATTATTAAAGGACCACTGCAGTGCTGTAACAGCATGAGCTAGATGTTTTAATAAGGCATTTACTATTAATATAATTTATATTAAGTGATTTAATAAAGCTACATTCAACACTGAACTTATTTTCAATGATGAGTACATGCAGAGGCATTATTAAAAAATCTTCCTCATCTGTCTCTATTACAGAGGACCGTCGAGGAAAAAACTCCTCTTACCTTGCGTGATACATACTTTAAAAGTAAGTAATTAACACATATTTAAAAAATTAAAATAAACTACCTATTCTCTATAACAAATTATGATTAATTGAATTTAACTCATAAGTAAATGTATATATATATATATATATATATATATATATATATATCACATATATAGTTGTCAGTGTGCGTCACATTACGATGTTGGTCATGCTGTTGTGGCCCATAGCAAAGCCAAACGACCCGACGATCACGCGGGACTTAGGCTGCAATGAGCTCCAAAGTCGCTCATTGCACTGCGAGTCTCGCAAAGCGAGGCGAGCCATTGACCACGCTCATTGTAGCCTAAGTCCCGCGGGCCTCGCAGTGGCGTGACTCAACGGCTCGCCTTGCTTTGCAAGGCTTGTAGTTGCGGATGTTAACTGCTCGCCTCGCTTCGCGAGGGCCGCAAACGTGACCAAGAGCCCTGACTGACCAACATTCTTGGTCCACAATTATATATGTGATTGATATGGCAGCATGCATGGTGGTATACCCAATATTATCTAATTTTGATGAGTGGGTGTGTATAACATTATAGAGCTTCTGAAGTTCAGAAGAAGATTGATAAATGTTAGGGTTAAGGGGGAGAAGAACAGAGAGAGGAAAGAAAGGTTGAGACAGCAGGACAAATCAGGGAACAAAGAGCAACAGTCACATCTGTGCACTGAGGGCCTGTGGTCACATAAGCCATATTGGATGGCTACTGTGTTGTCTTGTGCATTAGGTTAGATGACTACCCTTGTCTAGACAGAAAATTGAAAGCAGAACTACTTATTATGAAGTAGATATGGAGTAACCTTCAGATGATATGTATTGGGTGGCACTAGGTTAAAGTGTACATATAATTATGAGGATAGTATGTGATTGCGAAATAGTTAATTTAGGTGTTCATGCAGATTGTACACTGCTAGCTCCATTTCCTTCTAAATGACACATAAAACAAACAAGTTATTTTAATGCTACATGAAATCTAAATATCTATTTTTATTTTTGCAAAAACACATTGTTAAAATGTTTGTAAAGATTCTGTGAAATTAATGTGAATGTAATATTATAAAAATCACAGCTGAGCATGCCCATAGTACTAATGCAGCCAAGCTTTCCCAAATGGAGGACAGAATATATACAATTTGCACAAGGTCCATTTTAGACTATAGAATGGCCTGTGCCAAGAAAGATTGAATAAGTTAATATTTCACGGTGTACACGTCTACCATAAATTTGTGTAAATGCACCACTTGCTCATATACACAAAATATTCTGTATAACAACTAGGATCAGCAGACCTTGATACTCTACCTTATACTTGCATTGTATATCAATTATACTTTTTGTCCAAAAAACACCCCTTGCTCTAATATAGTGTAACCCCCATTTGTCTCACAGAACCTTAATTTTCTTTTAAAAAAACATGGACAATATCCAGTTCTGCTGAGGTCATTGTTCATAACTGTGAACACTCCCATTAATGATAAGCCAAGCAATTTCACTTATCAACCTGTCTATGTAATAAGTATTTATACAAGAACAGAACACTCCCCTTTGAAGACTATAATGCAGATTATTTGTTTGATCAATGGCCTCAGCACATATGGGGAACACCCATGCACTTTTTTCAAGTGCTAAAAACTATGGTAGAAAAAAATAATCATACTTTGCATGATAAATTGTATTAAAAGTACTTGTTCAATAATTATATTTGATTTTAACATAAAATATTTATGCAGTTCACCTGCTGCCTCAAATCAGTTACAACATGAATAAAAGTCAAAATAGAATAGAAAATAAAAAGCAATTGACTGACAAATTTTCAACTGATGTTAATGTATAATTTGGACAATTAATGGACCACTGTATTCATGCATTTAAAACATTGGTTTGTTTGAAGACTAACACTTTAAAATAGGCAAAAGGTTTTAAGATTGTTAACAACATAATACAGACTTAATTTTGTAATTATACTGCAGTAGAAGCTGACATTTTAGTTTATGCTGCTCTCCATCCCCGGGTGGGATCATAGTTTAAATGCATAGGAATCTTCTATGAGGACAATGGAAATATATCAGCTACAACTGCCAATGTTTTTATTAGGACTTATTGAAAGCAGACTTGTTTACAAGGACAGAAGTTGTACAAAGCAGCCCTTTAAATGAAATTAAAGTCTGCCATAAAGAATTGTTGAATATAAAAGTGGATAATGTAACGGCCAAGTTTACATTTGAAAAACATTCGCCAAGTTCAGTTACTTAAATGACCATATAGAATTAATGTGATCATTGCGTCACTGGTTAAGGGCAGAAAAAATAAGTAGAAAGCTAGACAGTCCGAGGGCTAAGGTGTGAGTTTTCGCACTAGCGAGGAGATATCAGCATTTGCTTTGTAATTAAGTGGTTGAAAATATTAACTGAAAAGACTCATTAGGTCATGTCCTCACCTGTGAATATAGCTCAGTGTATTATATTTAAACATACTCACAGTTTTGAACTGCTGTGATTGAGCCTCAAATAAACTCCACTGTATAAAGAGATTGTTTGTGATGGTCCCAGCAGGTGAATATGTGCAGTATAAAGTAGCGTTACTGCCAGCAGTTACATTGAGTGCAGGTTGGGGAATGTTCACCTGTAAGCAGTGGACGGAGCCTGGGAAATGCCATAAAAAATGGCAGAATGGGAAAACCAGTTTTATTATAATACAATCTTTCACTCATAACGAAAAATGTATATATTTGAGAAACATTATACATAATGACCAATGGATGCAGCAAAACATAAATAACATACATAATTGGAAGATATTTACAACGTGATAATGTGAAAATGTTATCAAATAACGTAGAAATCAGTTGGCAACTATTTATAATGAACATCAGTCTATTCTTTTTGTTTTAGTCAGAAAAGGTGATTGAAAGGTAAGCATTGCAAACTTCAAGGTATGTTTACTGTAAGAACATGCATTTTTAATAACATTGGATTGATAGTGCTTGTTATTACCCATATATTTAAATTATACAATATGGTTACAAGAAAGGCCTGGTAATACTTTATCATATTAAATTATAAAAATGATAAGTAGGGCTCACAAAAACATAGTAAATTACATTATTACCTCCTCTTTTTATTCAGACCTTTTCCCTTTGTCCGGTATATGTGCAGTAATTTGGTACAATTGTAAATACAGCATTTCCTATCTTAAACAGTTAAAACATAAGTATTGGAAAGTAGCACTTATATGTTGAAAACTTTTAAGTAAGCCTTGGAGTGTCTATTAAAAATCCCCCTATCTTGGTACTAAAACAAGGTACGGTCCATTAATATTAACAAATGTCTCAACAGTCCAAATATGTTGGTGAAAATAACATGTATATTTTATAAATATACACAGAAGTATGGAATACAAAGGAAGGAATATTACATAGTGAGTATTAAAGAATGTATATAATATATCAGAACAAAACTATTTAAAATGTTGGAAGTTTCATGATAGAAAAACAGTGGAGGTCCAGAATAAAAAGAGCTTGGAAACTATATTTCATCCAGGTCCACCTATTCACCACCCTTGTTCTCTGGTTTCTTTAGGTTGGTGTTACTGTGTAATAGACAAATTAGCTACTGGTTCTAGTTTACAATAGCCATAGAAATTAATTCTGCTCATCAACATGGCTTCCATATATTTTTCTATTGTCTTTTAGTTTTTCTCTTACCAGTCAGGCTTCCTAGGATGGCTAAGATCAGTAGAGAAGACGGAGACATGTTGTTAGGAGGACCAAGCAGAGCCCAGGTGCTTTCTTGGTTTGGTTTGAGTGCCTTCTACCAACAGTTCCTCTTATCGTTGTGCATCAGCAAGTCAACACAAGCTTTTCATACTCTGACTTTATCAAATATACTCCCCAGACGTCGCCCAATATGGCTCTGTGACTTTTTTTTCGGTTGAACTACATTTCAGGGTGTGGGCACCTGATCCATCTGATCTGGTAACCATTTTTAACCCTTTACTTCTCTCGTGGTATATTCTGACATTATTTCCGTGAGTGTGTCCCAGTTTACTGTGCTACCATATTCCTAGTCATACACAGTCATTAATTAAAAACGTAGAATTTGACAACACAAGCACACTACATTCTTTAGTTAGTCTGTGCATTTTGGGCTTAGTTTAATTTTTAATACACTTTTTAATATATAGTTTTGCATATCTTACATGTGTTAATTTTGACGATATCCCTTTAAAACTATGAAAATGCAAGTATAAAATAAAACTTAACTTTTTACTAAAAAGAGATTAAACAATCATTGACTTTCATTCTTCTATGCTAACTTTTGCTAGAGGTTAAGCCTAAAAAGTGGTTGTAAGATTCCAGTTAGAGAGCTAATAACTCATCTTTCAATTTGACTAGCATATTAAGAATCAATCTGCATATTGCAGATTAGAGGAGATCTTAAAACATTGAACTTGATGGACTAAAAGTATTTTTCAACCTCAATTACTATGTAACTATATTATTTCCATAAAGTTATTATTAATACCCTTGTGTGACAGAAATATCCACACTAGAATGGACTTACGGAATGATTTGTTCAATAACAAGTACATTCAAAACAAGTATATATATATATATATATATATATATATATATATATATAGCGGTGGAGCTAGTGCATGGGGGCCCTGGTGCACAAATAAAATTCCCCACCCAAACACAGTACATAAATATATATGAGAGAGATGTGTGTGTGTTTTAAACTTAGTTTGAGGAGGTCGATACCTGAAATAGCATCTTAATTTTTGAAGCCAAAATAGAAAACAATGGAAGGAAAGGAAAGTAGAATCATTTTTATATTAAATGAAAAGATTAACTAATCAAACTATAATATGATACATCAGTAACAGACTGTTATGTGAGAATTAGTTGTTACTTTTGCTTCAACTTGATTTTGAATCTCCACTCCTCCCTGTCTTTGGAGCAAAATTTCTCTTATACTAAACCAAAAATGTACCACTCCCCACAAACTGGCATGGTATTCTTTCCAATATAGTGGCCAAAGAGGAACACATGTATTCTTGAAAAATAATGCACTATTACGTGTTACTGCCATTTTGTATGATGTGTAAACCCAGTTTTAGAGATACACACACTTTATAAATACAGAATAAATATATTTAGTAGAACTGACTTTCTAGGTGTATACTGTATATTTCTTTTGGACTTGAGAGAGAACTGGAGGAACCTATGAAAGTGGGACATGGTCAGAGCTGGAAAACATAGGTTTAGACTTTAAATGTAGGACTTTACTTTCAAAAAGAGACATTTTGGGAGATCTAGGAAAGCAGGATTTCTGATCACCATCCCTCCGAAATATGGAACAGTTGAGCTTTGAGTTATAATTCAATGTTTTATTTCAATCTCCAACAGTCCCCAAAATTACAAAGTTTCTCTCACTGGTGGAAGCGAAGTTTCAGGACTGAATCATTCTCCCTCATGAACCGAGTATTAATTACTATCGAATGAGGCTTGGACATAATCAGTACCAGGAACTGTGTGACTCAGCAATCAGGTTCAAATAGAGCATGTCCCTATCAGATACTGTGCAAGCAAAGGTGTGAACATGATAAAATACCAGCCTGCCTCATGGCGGGATTTGTTTTTTATCTACACTTAGTCACTACTAATAGTAAGAAAAGAATAAATAAAGCAAACAATAATAACAGGCTCTTAGAAATTGAGAAAAGATAAGAGCCACTCTAGTCTACCCATTTTCCTGTGTATTTTGTATCTTTAGACCAATTTTATTCCTTACCATGTTTATATTTAAATATTGTTTTCCTCCTTCTGTTGTTAGGGTGATGCATGCATTTAATTACCTCTTGGTAAACTGATATTTTATCAAATTCTCTTGAAGCCTTTTACCCTCAACCTTCTGAAAAGGGTACGCAACATTGGTCCAGTAGTGCTGAACACAGTCTTGGATTTCAGGATTTCAGTGCTGTGCACAGATGAAATACTGAAATCCAGGACCAAGTTTGTCTCTGTAGGACTGATGTTACCTAACTGTGATCTAGTTATTCAATCTATGTGGCTCTGTACAAATCAGTATGTGGCTATTTTACTTTTCCTGTATGTGGCAGTCTGAAAGGCCTTCCAACAGATAAAGTGTAGAAGCACCTCATATAGAATATTTTGGGGACCACAAATACTACTTTTTAATCCTCTTTTCAACAGTCAGTATAGGTGGGCATAGGTTGCTCAATCTCAATCTCAAATGGAGAGGGTAGAAGCCTAAGACAAGGTCATTACCTTACTCTTGCCCAATCTGCTACAGCAGAGAAATATACCTATTCACCTAACTTCTAATATAAGACTTGAAAACCCATTTAGTGAATTTAAATCAAAGTTAAAAAAAGCTATAAAAAGAGAAATTACTTTCTATCCTAGTTTCATAATTCCTGGCCAATGGCTTTCAATCCTCTCTTCAGCTCTTGGAAATGTGACATCCAAGAATTAAAATATCAATACTGTATAAAAAATATATCAGGGACCAGTTTGTGACTATATAAAGTCACAATAAATTGTTATGGCCATTAAATAGCGTCCATTACACCTAAACTCCATTAATGGGACTAATGTGATCAAACTCAATGACAGTAAGTAGGGGAAAGGAAGAAACCAGAAGCTTTAATTTCTGAGTTGATTTGCTTTTCGTCTTTTAAAGGAAGCTGACATCCATTATGAAGTTTAACCAAAAATCAAGGTTCCCTTTATATACTGTATTTATCGGCATATAACACGCACCGGCGTATAACACGCACCTCATTTTAAGAAGGAAATTTCAGGAAAAAAAAAAATTCAAATAAAGAACTTTGAAGCAAAATCCTCAACCTCCCTCCTCATCCTCCCCCTCAACCCCCTCCTCAAACCCCCCATCTTCAACCCCCTCCTCCACCCCCCATCCTCATCCTCCATCCTCAACCCCCCTCCTCAACCTCAACCCCCCTCCTTATCCTCAACCCCCTCCTAATCCTCAACCTCCCTCCTCATCCTCCCTCCTCAAGCCCCCATCCTTAAACCCTCCTCAAGCTGCCTCCTCAACCCCCCATCCTCAACCCCCCCATCCTCATCCTCCTTCCACAACCCCCTCCTCAACCTCAACCCCCCTATCCTCAACCTCAACCCCCCTCCTCAACCTCCCTTCTCATTCTAAACCTCCCTCCTCATTCTAAACCCACCTTCTCATTCTAACCCACCCTCCTCAACCTAAACCCCCCCTCCTCAACCTAAACCCCCCCCCCCTCCTCAACCTAAACCCCCATAAATACCTCCCCCTCACTTACCTGCTTCTGCTCTGGCCTCCGCTCCGCTCCTTGACCCGGCGCCCGCGCATGTGACGTCACATGCGCGCCACGTCATTAGCATATAGCATAAACACCCGGTATATGCTAATGACGTGGCGCGCATGTGACGTCACATGCGCGCCGGGTCAAGGAGCGGAGCCCGGAGCAGGTAAGTGAGGGGGAGTTATTTAGGGGGGTTTAGGTTGAGGAGGGGGGTTTAGGTTGAGGGGGGGGTTAGAATGAGGAGGGGGGGTTAGAATGAGGAGGGAGGTTGAGGATGAGGAGGGGGAGGGTATATCGGCGTATAACACCTATCATTTGCTCCCTATTTTCAGGGAGAAAAAGTGCGTGTTATACGCAGATAAATACGGTATATAAATTAATTATATGCAGCATTCCGAAAGCACTGTAGCTGACATACACTATATAGAGCCAAAGTAAGTGAACACCAGTGTTCAGTTCCACTTTGGGCTACAGTTTAGCATACTTCTCTTGTAATGCATTACCTGTTTTTGACCTGTTTTCTGATATATGGGTTCCTGACCTCTGTACCTTACTGATTATCCTTTTGTCAGCCCTGACTCATGGACTGTCTGACTTATGATTCTGGCTGTTCTACTTTGTGCGTTTGTGCTGTGATCCTCATACAAGCATCTAGCATGGCAGCCACGCTTTACAATGGTATTTTTAATAATCTATCTAAACCACCAAAAATGAAACTTAAAAAGTCACTTTATTTAATTTAATTTGAATTTGAACTACAAGGCTTATCACATATAATAGTTGCCAAACTACGAGACGTCGTCACGCTTTGCGTGGTGCATACGACTTAGGCGATGAGAGCAAAAGGCGCTCATCGTTGCGAGCCTCGGGAAGCGAGGCGAGCCATTAGGGCTCTAAAACTCACAGCACAAAGGCGATGATCGTCAAAGGTGCTCATTGCCTGCGAGCCTCATGAAGCAAAGCGAGCAGTGAAGGCAATGAAAAACGGCACCAAACACTTAGAAAACGCAGGATCGCCTTAGGCTGCAAGCAGTTGACCAGACTTAGAAAAAAAAAATACGAGATATGAAAAAATACGAAGTTAACGGCCGAACCCCACAAAGCAAAAAACACTAAAAACACACAAAATACAAAAAATAAAATACAACAAAAAAATAACACACAGCATGGGGGAAGAGCCAGGACGTCCGGAGTGAGGTGGAACCCGAATTTAAGTCGATTTCGCTGAGTTTCGGCACTCGAAAATCACATAGGCAAGAAAAAAATTGTCCGCCAAACAAAATGAAATTGAGGCTACACGACCCTGGACCGCGCAACACACCGCCAACCGCATAGCACTTTAACAAAGGAACGTATAAGGTACAAAATACACTATTACAAAGGGGGGGAAAAATACATCCGAAAACTACAAAATTATTGGCCGAACTGCGCAAAACAAAAAACAAAAAAAATAAAAATACAACAAAAACATCACACACAGCATGGGGGAACAGCCAGGACATCTGGGGGTGAGGTGGAACGTGAATTTAAGTCGATTTGGCTGAGTTTAGGCACTCGAAAAAAGTGAGAAAAATGGCCGCCCCAAAAAATTAAAACAAGGCTACACTACCCCGGACCGCGCAAAACACAGCCAACTGCGTAGCACTTTCGCACAGTTACGTACGAGGTCCAAAATACACTATTACAAATGACGGAACATGCTTGTGAGCCGCGTAACACATAGACAAATGATGCCAGTTTACAACATTAACTTGAAACTAATAACATTATGAATCGAAAATGGCGCTTTGCACAACTAAACTAACGGTTTGCCCTCTGCACGCTGCCTATTTCTAATGCACAGTTGGGACATTCATTACACTTTCTCCTCAGGGCGGCAACAGTCCAACTCTATATTGTATGCTGCAGGAAAATAAAAAAAGATTGTTAGCTCTTCAGGCTATTGATTGCTGGATATATTAATTACAAATAGGTCAAGTATATTAATTTATTAAGTAACTAATTAATTAATTATTAGTTAACAAAATATAGATATATATATCTGTCTTTGTGATGACTGCCGAAGGTGCTCAGAGAAGCAAAAGTACACGAGAGGAGAAGCTCGCAATGAGCGCCCAAGACGCTCATTGCCAGCCACGAGATGAGCACCGAAGGCGATCAGCGCGAGACTCACAATGAGCACCAAAGGTCCTTAGAGTAGAAAAAGCTTTACATTGTGTGGCAAACAGCATTGCCATGACTTCAAATGTTATTGCCCCGTCAATTTTGACGGGCAAGTCGCTAGTAAAAATATATTTGTTAAAAAAAATAAAAAAAAAGATTTTGGACTTTAGGCAAAACAGACATCCAAACTCAAAAGAAAAAATAGGGAATAGGAGAGAGCCTATGGCAAGGTACAGCACGGAAGACTCTCTAACAAAAGCCCCAAAGCTTACTAAATATCCTCTTATAAATAGAAGGAAAATTAGCTGTATGAGCATTTTTTAAAGTCCTTTTATTGAAAAAGGGTAGGTTAAAAGCAAAGAATTTGTCTACACATATAACATATATAGTTGTGGATCTGTGCGATGTTCGTAACGTTTGCGATATTGGTCACGCACTTGCGTCCCTCGCTCCCTTCGAGCCTCGCAAAGCAAGGCGAGACGTTGGCTTCGAGCCTCGCAAAGTGAGTCGAGCTGTTGACGCATGCATGTTGGTCATGCTTTTGCGTCACTCTCGAAGCTAGGAAAGCAGTTGAGGCACAAAGGACTTAGGCTGCAATGAGCTCTAAAGGAGCTCATTGCACTGCGAGCACTGCGAAGGGAGGTGAGCAGTTGAAGCACGCGGGACTTAGGCTGCAATGAGCCACGCAATGAGCACAGCGAGCGGGAGAGGCTTGCAATGAGCGCCAAAGGCTTGCTGTCAGTTTTCAATACATAAATACATTTCTTGCAAGATGTAACATTCAAATATGGTATTGCTTATACCTTACTAATGCCCTTTCGGGAACCTCACAAGTATATCTATTGTATCCATAATAACTGAATAACTTATTTTGAAAAAAGCTTCACAGACGTTTTCCTCAGAGGCTATGTGTATACTTGTGAGGTTCTCGAGAGGGCATCGGGAAGGGCTAAGCAATAAGGAATATATTTTTACTAGCAACTTGCCCGTCAAAAATGACGGCAATAAAATGTGAATCCTGGCAATGTTGTTTGCCACACAATGGAAGACTCTCCCCCTCTACTTTACTGGCCTTGCGATGAGCTCCTTCAGTGCTCATCACGGGCCTCACAATGAGTGCCTTCAGCACTCATTGCGAGTCTCTCCCTCTGCCTACTTCCTCGCTTGTGTCTCATTTCCCCGCTCCTCTCCCTCCCTTGTGTCTCCTCCCCCCCTGTGTTTTTACCATCTCTTCCCCCTGTGTATTTCCCCCCCTGTCCCCCCGTGTCTCTTTCCCCACCTCTCACTTCCCTGTGTCTCTTGCCCCCCTCTCCCTCCCTTGTGTCTCTTTTTAACCACCTTGGCTCTTTCCCCTGTGTCTCTTCCCCCCGTGTCTCCTCCCCCCTCCCTCATGTCTGTTCCCCCCATTTCCCTCTCCTGTGTCTCTTCCCCCTCCTCTCCCTTCCCCGTGTCTCTAACCCTTCCTCTCCCTCCCCTGTGTGTCTACCCCCCTCCTCTCCCACCCCTGTGTCTCTTCCCCCCTCCTTTCCCTCCCCTGTGTGTCTCCCCCTCTTCCCTTGTGTTTCTTCCCCCTCCTCTTACTCCCCTTTTTCTCTCCCCCCTCCTCTCACTCTTCTGTGTCTCTCCCCTCACTCCTTTTTGTCTCTCCCCCTCCTCTCACTCCACTTTGTCTCTCCCCCTCCTCTCACTCCCCTGTGTCTCTCCCCCACTCTGTGTCTCTCCCGCCCTCTCATTCCCCTGTGTCTCTCCCCCCCTCCTCTCCCTCCCCTGGGTGTCTACCCCCCTCCTCTACCACTCCTGTGTGTCTCCCCGCTCCCCTGTGTCTCTTCCCCCTCCTCTCCCTCCCCTGTGCCTCTCCCCCCTCCTCTCACTCCTTTGTGTCTCTCCCCCCCTCCTCTCACCCCCTGTGTCTCTTCCCCCCTTCTCTCCCTCCCCTGTGTCTCTCCCCCTCCTCTCCCTGCCCAGTGTCTCTCCCCCCTCCTCTGTGTCTCCCCCCCTACTCTGTGTCTCCCTCCTTCCTGTGTGTCTCCCCTCCTCCTCCTCCTCTCTCTCTCTGGCATGCCGATATGCGCATGCATGGCTTACGTTGCGCAATGCGCATGTGCGGACCACCGCGTGATGCGCTTGCTGGCCCCACCGCAATGCGCATGCCCATGCGCAGCCCTTTGTGCAATGCACATGCGTGGGTTACAAGCGTGATGACGAATCGCAGTTTGACAACTATTATATGTGATAAGCTCTGTGGTTAAAATTCAAATTAAAGTTACCTTTTAGGTTTCCTTTTTGTTTGTTCAGACAGTTTATCTAGACTGATGTTGAGCACGTAACAATAGAAAAATAACTGATATTTTTATTAAACAGCAGTTCACATACAGTACTGTGGGGAATTTTGTCCAGTGTATTTGCTGTGCACAAAAACAAAACATCACAGATATGGTTAATATCACCCATGATTCTTAAATCAAATATTAATCACATATATAGTTGTGAGCGTACGAGTTGTTGCTAACGCTGCGGGCTCGCGTAGCGAGGGCAGTGGCCGAGGGTCTCAGTTGCTGGCATGGAGCGCCGTTTGGTTTGCTGTTTGGTTTGCGACGTGAAGTTTGCGAGGGCCTCAGTTGCTGGCATGGAGCGCCGTAGGCGCTCCATGTTAGCACCTGAGGACCTCGCAAAGCACGTCGCAAACGCAAACCAAACAGCACGACACACACATTACGACACTCGCAAACAACATACGACACACGTTCACACACATTACGGCCTCGCAACACTCGGACGCAACTCGCGAACATTACAAAATGTAAAACACAATACATACACACAGCACATACATAAAAACCTTACCTACACCAAGAGGGAGCACCCAGGACCTCAAAAATACAACTTACACCTCGATTTTACTCGAAATAAAACAGTTTAGAGACTAAAAAAAAATCTAAGCGAGAGAAAAAATGGCCGCCGAACAAAACGAAAACGAGGCTACAGCACTCTAAACTCGCAAAACACCACAAGAAACTCGCAAAACACCACAACAAACTCGCAAAACGCAACAAACGACCTACGGATATTCATACCACACAGTGCACACATTCAGCATGCTTACACAGCAGCTCCACACCACTAATGCTGCAGCAACATCAACACAGATTGCCAGCTCTTCATCACAATGCTTCAAAATAGGTAAAGTATATTCATTTACTAATGTATTACATATTTCATTATTATACACCAAAACAGCATTAGCTACCTTACAATTTCATTGCCGTCATTTTTTGACGGGCAATTCGCTAGTAATGTTAATAATAATGAATAATGTGACAGTCATCATATACTTGCTCCCTTTGTTCAACATGGGACAGCTGGGTCTACTACTTATGGATGATATATCAGTTTTCCAGTAGACACTTTAAGCCCTATCAAATTCCCTGAACGTGTAAAACCGTAGCCCATAACGTAGCCCGCAAGACTTACGGCTATTAAATTGAGTCAACCCAGTAAACCCGCTAACGACTTGCGGGTTGAGGGCGAAAAATGCTATGGGGCGTTGAAATTTGAACTCTGCGGCCACAAATCCTTTGATCAACCAAGGCCGTAACTGTTATGTTCGAAAATCTAAAAAAATCTAAAAAAAAATTAGTCTAAATTAGTCCAAGTAGCAACTATGTTTTTTTAGATACACATTTTTATATATGTATATATATATATATATATATATATATATATATATATATATATATATAGTAATTTTTAATCTACTAGCGACTTGCCCGTCAAAAATGACGGGGCAATAAAATTGTAAGGCAGGTAATGCTGTTTGCCACAGACATTATTTTTTTCGGTGGTCTCAGATCCTTCGGCGCTCATTGCGAACCTCTCGCTGAGCGACTCCGGTGCTCATTGCAAGGCTGCTGGTTGTTGTATTTTTTTTTCTGATAGGCGCTTTTCCTGTTATTGTTTGGTCGGCGCTGATCTGCTTTTTGAGCTTATTCAAAGGCTTTGTGTGCATGTGTGCTTTGTGTATCAGCAGCGTTGGCGCTCGTTATGAGGCGTCTGATATATACATGAAAAAGCAGAGCACTGTAGTCCACAGTGATATCTTTCCTGTTGGACAAACACCTCACTAAGAGTGCTAAGTCTGTTATGGTATAAGAGGAAAAAAAATCACATGAAATTCTGATAATGTGTTAGAAAACCCAAGTTTATATTAAGTCATGTGTTTTTAGTGTTGAAGAATGCGATCATCTTTATTTCAAATGCTTTTCTCTCTTAGATGTTTTTACATTTTCCTATGAGTATTCTGACTTTTAAGTTTTGGAGTAGTGATCATTCTGGCTAAAATGGTGGCCCACTGGGCTACAATAACTGTCTTCACTATGCTTTCTTATTGAATGCCTGTGTAAATTCATCCTTAAATGCATTTTTTGGCCGGTTTCTCCAATGTAAAAGCCTGTGTCACATAAACTACATTGTATTAAATAAACCACATTGGACGATGTACATGAATATGATCCTTTGATGTTATTGGTTTTATTGTTATGTGTGGCTGTATCATCATTAGACATGTGTTGGCATAATTTACAGGCACGTTTGTTACAAGGTTTAGTTCAATTTTTTGTATTCAGTTGTTCATTGGCCAATTTTCTGCTGACAACTTTTTGTTTTAAGTTTGGTGGTTGTTTAAATGCAAGGATGGGAGGTTTGGGGAATATATATTTTAATTCAGTATCTTCAACTAGTAATGGTTGTAAATCTTTGATTATTTTCCGAATTTTCTCTAAAATTGTATGGTATGTGGTCACTAGAGGTATATGTGAAGTAGTTTCTTTTGTTTTGTAACTTAATAGGTGTTCACGGGGTATTTTGATGGCAGTACTTATTTTTTGGGTAATAATACAGGGTTTGTAACCCGTTTGCATATATGTTGAAAGTAACTTAAAGCATGCTACAGTGCCAACTTTGTGTGGGATATTACTGTAAAGAGACTCTACATCCATGGTAACAAGTAGTGTGTTAGCAGGTAGGTCTTTAATCTAACTGAGTTTGTTGAGAAAGTCAGTGGTGTCTTGTATATAGCTACTGGTGTTACTAACTAATGGTTTAAGGATGTTTTCAACAAATCCAGATATCTGTTCAGTCAGTGTGTCCATACCTGCAACAATTGGTCTCCCTGGGTTGCCTGATTTGTGGATTTTTGGCAGTAGGTAGAAAGTTTCAGTTGTAGGATTGGTGGGGATGAGTTGTTGTAATTCCTGATGTATATTTTTAGGGAATGTTTTGAGGAGCTTCTTAAATTGAAGAGTCAGACAACACTTACTACAAGAAATTGAACCAGGACCCTACAGAAAAATATACGCTATTCATCACCAATGGCACTCTCCACTCATCTATATATAGGAAACCTACAGACAGATGTAATTATCTACACAGCTCCAGTTTCCATCCCCCCCACACCAAACAAGCCATCATCCATAATCAAGCAATTAGATACCATTGGCTAAACCTCTTGAAAGCTCGTCATTATAAATAAGATGTTTGTTCAATACAAAAGGTATCAAATTATATTGCAATACTCATTATTAATCTATAAAAATATAGATTAATAATTACAAAATTACTAGATTACTGGACATTCACGGCTGCTTCACTCTTCAATATATATATATACCGTATTTTTCGCCGTATAAGACGCACTTTTTCTTCCCCAAAACTGGGGGAGGAAAGTTGGTGCGACTTATACGGCGAATATACCTTTTCAAACTGCCTCTGTCCTCTTGATCTCACCCCAGCGCTTCCTACCAGCATCGCGTCGGCCGGTGCGTCCTAGTGACGTCACACACGCAACGCTGCAGTACACGAGGAGTGCTGCTAGGAAGCGCTGGGGTGAGATCAAGATGGCAGAGATCAGAAGAAAGGTGAGGATCAGGGGGGTCAGGGAGGATCAGGAGGGTCAGGGAGGATCAGGAGGGTCAGGGAGGGTCAAGGGCTCCCAAATGCTCCCAAATGCTGCAGTATATGGATATGTATGTGTATGTGTGTGTGTGTGTGTGTGTGTGTGTGTGTGTATGTATGTGTGTGTATGTGTGCATGTATGTGTGTGTATATATGTATGTATGTGTATGTATATTTATGTGTGTATGTATATGTATGTATGTGTATCTATATATATATATATATATATATATATATATATATATATGTGTGTGTGTAATGTAGGTGTGTATCTGTGTGTAAAGTGTATTTGTGTTTGATTCAGATTTTTTTTTTCTTGTTTTCCTCCTCTAAAAACTAGGTGCGTCTTATCTGCCGGTGCGTCTTATAGGGCGAAAAATACGGTATATATATATATATATATTTATATATCACATATATAGTTGTGAGCGTACGAGTCGTTGCTCACGCTTGCGGGCTCGCGTAGCAAGCCCGCAAGAACTGCGTCCCTCGCATAGCGAGGGACGCAGTTCCCCGCAAATGCGGGTCCTCGCGAAGCGAGGGCCCGCATTTGCGGTGGTGGAGGCTCAACGTCGGCTGTGTTAACACACACATACACACACACGACTTTTTAACAGAATAAACCCAACCGCCCAGCCAACAAAAACCCAACAACGTCCCCGCAAATGCGGATCCTCGCGAAGCGAGGGTCCGCATTTGCGGTGGTGGGAGCATCCCAACATCGGCTGTGTTAACACACACATACACACACACACAACTTCATAACAAAAAAAAACTCAAAGTCGCCTCACACCCGCTTACACCCAGACACACAGACGCCAGACTTAACAAAAAAAACAGTAAAAAAGGCCCTTCACACGCTCTTAACACACATACATCGTCGTACACGTAAAAGCTAACTGCGTATATCGCAAAAAAATACGGCAACATCGCAAAAAAATACGGCCGCATCGGAAAAAAATACGGCCGCGAAAGACCCATTCCAACCGCCGCGCATCAAAACATCACAAACAGAAGAAATAAACACAACAAACACATAAAAAGCTTACTTACAGCACGGGGGGGCATCCGGCACCTCCAAAAGTTCATTTACACGTCCATTTAAGTCCAAAACAAAGAGTTTAAACGGCCGAAAATCGGCTAAGCGAGAGAAAAAATGGCCGCCGAACAAAACGAAAACGAGGCTCCAGACGTAACTACACTACACTTACTCGCAATAATGAAACACATACTATGCGGAACGGATCACACTCATATTAAACACCATTTTAACCACTACTACGCACAAAATGGCGGATGGAACGCAAATTGGAAGCTGGAACGCAAATAGCGCATGCGTATTGCGTTCTAACGGTCTAACTTTCCAGAATGTTCTACAAGTTTATAAATACTGCCTATTTGACAGAGAAAAATACATTTCTCCTCAGGTGATGAAGAGAGTGACTTCAGACATAACTGCTGCTAAAACTTGAGAAGATAATTTACTACTTTACATTGTGCAAATTACAACTGAGAGGTAAGCAATAATATATTACATTTTATTATCAAGACAGGACATAAAAAAAAAAAAAAAGAGGTTTATGTATACTGACATGTGACACGCACATATATGCGTATAATGTATACTGACAAGTGACACGCACATTTATGTGTATAATGTATACTGACAAGTGACACGCACATTTATGTGTATAATGTATACTGACATGTGACAATCACATTTATGCGTATAATGTATAGTGACATGTGACACACACATTTATGTGTATTGCCCCTGCAACAAAATTATCTTAAAACAAACTAATTAAACAACTACATTTAAATTACATTAGAAAAAAATAAGTTGGGACTATTAAAATATGAGTCATGTATACTGATATGTGACACTCACATATATGTGTATCATCTATAGTCACATGTCTCACACACACATTTATGTATGTTGGCCAAAAATACAAATAAGGTTAATTTAACAATTAAAATATGATTCATGTATAGTGATATGTCACACGCACAAAAAAAATTACTTTCAACTATGGAAATGTGCTTCATGTATGTGACATATGTGTGTAGCCCCCACCAAAAAATAATGTTAATTCAAAATAATTACAGAAGTATATTTCAATGAAATTAATTTACTGCAATTCAATAGATCACCTAAAGCTCAATCTTTCTACTTTTTTTCATATTCAAACAGACTCTGCATCAACAGCGTCTCTCAACAATTTGCACCGTGCATTGGGAAGCACAATCCCTTTTAAAGAACACCAACAAAGAAGAAGAGGTAAGATACAAAAATACTTTAAATGCTGAAAAGGCCATGCTTTGTTAAATACAAATAAAATATTCTATAATTCACTATTTCACTTTATTTTTCAAACAGACACTACAAGATGACCGGCGGATTAAGATTGGCAGGAGGGGACCCTCTGTCATTCCACACTTCAATCAAGGTAAAGTATTTAAGTATAAAAAAGAACCGAACCATGAGCCTTATTCAATTGTGAGTTGGCCAATTGAATGGGGCTTTATATAAGCACATAATAGATTTTTTAGACAGACATTTTTAGTTACTGAACTTCTAACCACAATCAAGGTCTTCACTAACTAAAAACTTCTGTCAAAAAATGTTTTATGTGCTTATATAGAGCCCTATTCAATTGGTCAAAACGCAATTGATTCAGGACCTAAATATGTTTAATGGGCGAGGGCCTCATTCAAATGTGATTTGCCCATTTCAATAGGGCTCTATATAAGCACAGAGCATATTTTTGAACTGAAGTTTTTAGTTAAAAACTTCTGTAAAAAAAGATGCTCTGTGCTCATATTAAGCCAAATTCCATTGCGAAAAACCAAATTCAATGAGGCCCTCACAATATAACAAATCCAGCAACCAAAGGCCCTCATTCAATTGATATTTTGGACAATTCAATAGGGCTCGAAATAAGCACATTTAGAACCCTATTGAATTGGCCAAACTGCAATTGAATGAGGGCCAAAGGATGCAACATATGGTACACACAAACTGGTACACACAAAACAGGATTGTAACAAACACATAGCAAACTAAATTCATATTCTTTTTGTTTAACAACCTATAACCATTAGAAAAAACACTACATAAGTATAACAAAAGTGGTGCCCATCAAACAGGATTGTACGAAAACTCACACAAACACATAGCAAACTACATTTAAATTCTTATTTAATGTTTAACAACCTATAAGCCTTAGAAAGAAGCCTAAATAAGCATACCAACATTGGTGCGCACCAAACAGGATTGTATGAAAACTCACACAAACACATAGCAAACTACATTTAGATTCTTATTTTATGTTTAACAACCTATTAGCATTACAAAACAACATTAATAAGCATACCAAGAGTGGTGTGCACCAAACAGGATTGTATGAAAACTCACACAAACACATAGCAAACTACATTTACATTCTTATTTATGTTTAACAACCTATAAGCATTACAAAACAACATTAATAAGCATACCAACAGTGGTGCGCACCAAACAGGATTGTATGAAAACTCACACAAACACATAGCAAACTACATTTAGATTCTTATTTTATGTTTAACAACCTATAAGCCTTAGAAAGAAGCCTAAATAAGCATACCAACAGTGGTGCGCACCAAACAGGATTGTATAAAAACTCACACAAACACATACCAAACTACATTTAGATTCTTATTTTATGTTTAACAATCTATAAGCCTTAGAAAAAGGCCTAAATAAGCATACCAAAAGTGGTGGGCACCAAACGGGATTGTTGAAAAACAAAGAAATAATGTCATTTTTTAGTTCATACAAATACATTCAAATAAAATTACATTTTCATTTTTATTTTATATCAGATACTGCGTCAAGAACATCGGACCAGGAGTTTCAACTGAGGACCAGACCAGCGGACGAGGACTTTCAACAGAGGACCAGACCATTGGACGAGGACTTTAAACAGAGGACTACACCATTGGACGAGGACTTTCAACAGAGGACTACACCATCGGACGAGGACTTTCAACAGAGGACCAGACGATTGGACGAGGACTTTCAACACAGGACCAGACCATCAGACGAAGGCTTTCAACACAGGACCAACAAAGATTCTGCTTCAAATCAAACTTCAACCAAGGTACAGTATAACAAGTAAAAAAAGAGAAAAATTAATTAATATTCTTCTTTAATGTTTAACCACCTATAAGCCTTAGAAAAAAGCCTACAGAAGCATACCAAAATTGCGGCGCACCAAAAAGGATTGTAGAAAAACACAGAAATAATGCCATTTTTTCATTAATACAAAGACATTCAAATAACATAACATTTTCATTTTTATTTTATAACAGATACTGCGTCAAGAACATCGCAACAGGAGTTGGAACTGAGGACCACACCAGAGGACGAGGACTTTCAACAAAGGACTACACCATCGGACAAGGACTTTCAACACAGGACCAGACCATCGGACGAAGGCTTTCAACACAGGACCAACAAAGAATTTTGCTTGAAATCAAACTTCAACCAAGGTACAGTATAAAAAGTAATATCTATCATCTATCTCTTATTTGTCTTTTAGGGCCAATAATCTTTAACAGTAAATACAAACTTCAATGTAAACTTAAAAAATAAATTGGCATACTCCAAAAAAGTCTAAAAACACAGAATCTATACAATTTGTCATTGTAACATTCCAGTCCTAAACCCTAATTTAATTGCCATTTGACAAATTGAATAGTGCTGTAAATAAGGACATAACATCTTATCGAAAATACCTTTTTAGTTACTGAAACACTTGCTTTTGGATACATGTTTAATAAATAAAAATTTCTTTAAATAATTATCTGATGGCCTTATTTAGACTTTTATTCAATTGACCGCATTGAAATTGATTAAGTATAAAATGTTAACACACTATTGATAACTATTTGTCATGAAAAACAACTTAACATCTCAAAATAAACTAATGGTACATTATTTTATTTTTACAGATTAACATGGCTGATAAAGAGAGTAAACAAGAAAAGAAAAGACGCCAAGCTAGAGAACGACGACAGAGAGCAGACAGCCAGCAGACACCGGAGAAGAAGGAAATTCGACGAGAAAAAGAACGCAAAAGAATTGCAAGCAAAAGACTGTCACTTGCAGAAATTAAAAATATTTCAAAAAAAAGCAACAAAGAAAATAAAGCATTTACAACCTGTTGCTCAAACATCAGATGACATTTTACCAGAAAAAATACAAGAGATACCAAAAAAAACAACAAAGAAAACAAAGCATTTAGAACCGTTTCATGAAACATTACATGACATTTTACCTCAAACAATACAACATATACCAAGAAAAGCAACGAAAAAAACAAAACATTTAGAACCTGTTGTTGAAACATTATATGACATTTCACCTGATGAATATGAAAGTCAAAATCCTATATGCTTTGCAAATTGTCCTCTACTCAAGTCTTTAGCAGTAGAGGTTCATAGTTGTGGGGACATGACTACTCAATGTCAGTTTTGTGAGGCTTATTATTTTAAACAGGAGAGACCCAGAGATGGACAATTTATTAGTTGTTGTCAAAAAGGCAAGTTCAAACTTCCAGAAAGGAAAGAATTTCCAATTTATTTACAAAATATTATGACTGAACCTACTTTTCCAAACTACAAAAATTTTAAGACAAACATAAGATCCTACAATAGTGCCATATCCTTTGCATCCATGGGGGCAACATTAGCTGCTAATGTACCAGGACATGGTCCTTACTGTTTTAAAGTCCAAGGACAAATTTATCATCGCACTTCCCATTTACATCCAGAGGAAGGAAATAAAAGAAAATTCGCTCAACTATATGTCCTAGATACAATGGAAGCTGTTGACCAACGTATGCAGATGGAAGAAAATAAAAAATGCTTACCCACTGTTTTCATAGAGCTAAATAACATTATGGACAACAATCCCTACAGTAAAGCTTATAAAAAATTGGCAGAAGTAGAAAATGAACAACTACTTCATGCACAAACACATCAATTACCAATGCCGAAGGTTAATATGGTGCTTAAAAGAGACAGACATACTGATAAACGTCGTTATAACTTGCCAACAACAAATGAGGTTGCAATGGTGTTTCAGAATTATGAAGGAGAACCACCATTTCAAAGAGACATTCGAATATATCCTAGAAATGAGGACCAACCGTTTATTAATATGAGTATCTTAAGTCCAAATTTAGATCCAATGACATATCCCATCTTTTTCCCACACGGAGAAGCAGGTTGGCAACCAAAATTAACTCTTCCCAGTTACCCAAATGCTAAAGCCAGAATCCGAAATAATGTTTCTATGCTTGAATTTAAAGTAGCTCAAATTGCCATTCGCAATGTATTTAATCCAATTTTATGTGGTAGGAAACTAACACAACAATGGATTATTGATTCATATTTGCAAGTTGAGGCAAATAATTTAAACTTTATCAAATATCAACAAGATAAACTCTGTGTAGAACAATATTCTGGACTCATGGACTATGTTGCTGACGTGGCTACAAGCAGAGACATGACAGCTGGCAAAGCCATCATTTTACCATCTTCCTTTCAAGGCTCTCCTCGGAATATGAGAGAAAGATACAATGATGCTATGGCTATTGTGACAAAATTTGGCAAACCCGATCTATTTGTGACATTTACATGTAATCCACAATGGCCAGAAATTACACTAAATCTACTTCTTGGACAAACTGCTTCAGATCGACCAGATTTAGTAGCCAGAGTTTTTAAGATTAAATTAAATGAATTAATACGTGACTTCACTATAAATCAGTTATTTGGCAAATGTCTTGCTTATGTATATACCATTGAATTTCAAAAAAGAGGCCTTCCACATGCACATCTTCTAATAATACTTCAAGACAAAGATAAATTAGATACTTCAGACAAAGTGGATGCAGTCATTGTTGCTGAACTACCAGATCCAGAACTATATGGTAGACTATATGAGATTGTTACTCATCGCATGATTCATGGACCCTGTGGTGACCTTAATCCACAATCACCATGTATGGAAAATAAAAAATGTTCCAAAGAATTTCCAAAAGATTATAGAGACAAAACCTATGCCAATTGTGATGGATATCCACTTTATAAAAGAAGAGAAGGAGATAGTGCCATTATTCGTGGAAAAAAAGTGGACAATAGATATGTAGTACCCTACAATCCACATTTACTCATGAAGTACAACGCCCACATCAACGTAGAAGCCTGCACTTCCATCAAATCCATTAAATATGTCTACAAATATATTTACAAAGGTTACGATGCAGCTACTGTAGTCGTCAAAAGTGCAGACAACCCTGAAAGTAGTGAGTTAGTACATGATGAACTTGCATCTCATGTAGATGCTCGCTATGTCAGTGCGCCAGAAGCTATGTGGCAAGTTTTAAAATTTGAAATGCATGATAGATCACATGCAGTATATAGGTTAGCAGTACATTTGCCACAACGACATTTAGTCTATTTCCATGCTGGAAATGAAATGAATGCATTGGCCCAAAGTGAAGATCGTCACACTACACTAACTGCATGGTTTGCATTAAATTCCACTGATGCTGAAGCAACACAATACTTATATATTGAAATTCCATATCACTATGTTTTTGTGAATGGATTATGGAGACCAAGAAAAACCAGAGGCAATAAAATTATTCCAAGAATTTACACAGTCAGTCCAAGAGATGTGGAACGTTTTTGCTTACGGATATTACTTTTAAATGTTCCTGGAGCACAAAGTTTTGAACACTTAAGAACTGTTAATGACATTGTATATGAATCCTTCCATTTAGCTGCAAGACATAGAAACTTACTCGCTGAGGATACAGAGTGGGAAAGATGTTTAGAAGAAGCAGCACAATGTCAAATGCCACGACAGATGAGAGAACAATTTGCTTTTATTTGTATCTTCTCAAATGCTCCAAATGCATTAGCTTTGTGGGAGACTTTTAAAAGTAATATGGCTGAAGACTTTATGCGACGATACAATGAACCCATTGCACACTTAAAAGCGTTAATGGAAATCCAAGAAGTCTTTTTAACTCATGGATTAAGTTGTGCAAGTTTTAATTTGCCTGATCCAGGTCTTATAGATGACATTAACTTTGAAGACTATGACATTCAACTACAAGCAGAAAGAACAGAAGAAAGACTTGCAACTTTAAATACACTACAATTGCAAGCATTTCATGCCATTAAAAATGCTATAGATGATGACATGGTGACAGAGCGTTATTTCTATCTTGATGGACCTGGCGGATCAGGAAAAACATATTTGTACAATTTATTAATGAGTTCAGTACGAGCACAAGGAAAAATAGCAATGGCGTTTGCCACTACTGGAATTGCTGCACTTTTATTAGAAGGTGGAAGAACTGTTCATAGTGGATTTAAACTGCCAGTGCCTATTTTAGAAAATTCTGTGTCAGATATTCGCATGACATCCTTACAAGCAAAGAAATTGAAGAAATGTAAATTAATTATAATAGATGAGGCCACAATGATGTCATGCTATGCCCTCCAATGTATTGACCGTTTGCTTCGTGAAGTCATGGAGAATATTTTTCCATTTGGTGGAAAGGTAATGTTGTTGGGTGGCGATTTCAGACAAACATTACCTGTCGTTGTACATGGAAATCGAACTGACATTATCGAAACATGTATAAAGTCAAGTACAGTATGGAAACATTTTACCCATCTTCAACTGCAACAAAATATGAGATCAGAAGGCCAAACTGATTTCAATGATTGGCTTATTAAAATTGGAGAAGGCAGAACAGAAAAAATACTACATTTACCTGATGACACTGTAGAGATCCCACCTCATATGATTTGTCAACAAGATATTATATCGGCTATATTTGAAGGGAGCATAAATAACGAAGAATATTCCGAGCTTGCCAACCAAGTCATACTGACGTGTAAAAATAAAGATGCATTAATCCTCAATAATGAAATCTTAAAAAAAATTTATGCACCACAAAGAAATTATCACAGTGCTGATTCTGTACTTGCTGATGACAATGAAAGTCAGGCTAACTTTTCGACTGAATTCATAAACTCTTTAACTCCTTCTGGAATGCCACCACATATTTTGCAGCTAAAGAAAGGTGCAATTATCATGTTACTGCGAAATATGAACCCCAAAAAAGGCCTATGCAATGGCACAAGATTAATTGTTCAACAATTAAAGGACCATTTTATAGATGCTGAAATTTTAACTGGGACCCATAAAGGAGAGAGAGTTTTCATACCAAGAATAGATTTAGCACCAAGTGAAAGTAGTCTCCCTTTTATACTTCAAAGAAGACAATTTCCCATTATTATGGCATTTGCCATGACCATTAATAAATCACAAGGTCAAACTTTCAAATCTGTGGGTATTTTCTTGGAAGAACCAGTTTTTGCACATGGTCAATTGTACGTTCCGTTGTCACGGTGCAAAAATCCACAGGCTATTAAAGTTTACATTGAAAACAATGAAAGTCAAGGTGATTTATTAGAAGATGCCAAGATTTTTTTAAAGCATTGCAAAATACATAACAATTGGTTGTTTAATTCAGTCATAATTAATGGAAGTCATGTTTATGAATGATTTGCCTCACAAAATACTTGCCTTGCATTGTTAGTAAAAATTATGTTAAAATGTTAAGTCACTATGTTAATGTTTCTAATGTTACAAGTTTAAAAAATATATTTTCAAGTTATTTCATTTAACAGATTACAAAGTGGATGTTAAGAGGTCAAGCACCTTTTAAGTCACAATGTAAATATTGTCTGTTATCTTAAGATTACTACCTACATTAATGTTTATCGCCAGTTTATGTGCTCAGTAATAAATTACTTTAATTACGTACGTTTTAAGAAGAGTTTTACTGTATGCCTTCCTCTACATTCAATGTATATTCAAGTTAACAATTATTGTGATAGAAATTGAATTTTAATACTGATTAATTTAAATGTCAATTGTTTTTACATTCAAATGTTAATACTTTTAATAAAAAATTAGGTTACAAAATGTATTCACTATGTTCCTGTTTATAATGTTCAAAATTATACCAATGTTTTGTCAACTTCTAAACTTACATAAAAAATAAAGTTCAAGTTTAAAAAATATATACTTTGATGGTTATTGCTTACATATAGTTTAAACTTCATGTTAAAATTCGTGACGTTTAAAGAAGGGTTTTTACTTTTTGCTTTCCTATTCATTCAATGTATATTAAAGTTAACAATTCTTCAGATACTAATTACATTTTAAAAAAACATTACATCAACATTTTACAAAAATACACGTTCATATTAAAATACTTACAAGGGTCAAAAATATATGTTAATAACTAAACAACTTGACAAACATATACATCACATTGCCGTCATTTTTTGACGGGCAAGTCGCTAGTATATATATATATTATAAACCGCGAGATGTCATCAAGCTGCGAGATGTCATCACACTCTTAACCTTTTTGTTATCTACAAAGAAGTACAACAATTGCAATAATTGTTTTTATTTTTTAAACATTGAACTTGTATTTGAAGTACTGTCAAACCATATTGTTTTAACAATATTAACCTTTTTAATTGCCAAGTAAGCCGGAATAATATAACAATGAATGAATTTTGTATGAATAAGTATTTTAAACCATTACATACTTTACATATTTATAATGAACTAGCGACTTGCCCGTCAAAAAATGACGGTCAATAAAAGAAAGTGTTGAAATGCTGTTTGTCACACAATGTGAGTGTACTGTGTGCCTCAAGTAACTAAATTCCTCAAAAAGCAGAAATCTACATTACATAAAATAAGGGAAACTAAAATCACAAAAAATAAAAAATGTACATTACAGAACAAAAAAAAAAAAACGTAAGTCACAAAAAATAAAAAAAGAACATTACAGAAAATAACAAAATACATTACAACCCCCCCTCACTACAATTTTTTTTTTTTAAATTACACACCTGAAAATGAAATACATATATTACATACATATAATACAATACAACACAATTAAATAAAATACAATACAATACAATTAAATAAAATACAATACACCCCTATCTAATAAACATGCCACTATCTAATATACATGCCACGATCTAATATACATGCCACTATCTAATGTAATATACATCCCACTATCTAATGTAATAACAATTCAATTAAATACAATACACCCCTATCTAATATACATGCCACTATATAATGTAATATACATCTCACTATCTAATATACAATACTATCTAATAATATATCCCCCTATCTATCTTTCTAATATACAATACATGCTATATATATATATATATATATATATATAGCTACCCTAATTGTAAGCTACAATAAAATAATTAAATAATTAAGACCACTTACCTTTGAGATTTTTCTTCAGATCAGCAACCTACGGTAAAAAAGATTAAAAAAATTAATACAACACGTTTACATGAAATACCTAAACATTCTAAACATTCTAAATATTCTAAATATTATACTCACCTTTCCAGCATGTCCCGTTCCAGCATGTCACGCCCCAGCATGTCACGTCCTCCATGTCACGTCCCCCATGTTCCGTCGTCCATCTTTGCATCTTGTCCGGTGATACTCCTGTAAAAAAAAATATTACATTAGTAAACCTAAACCAAATTTAAATAAACACAATCTACATTATACTTACCTTTCCGTGATGTCTCCGGCCTCCTCGTCTTCTCCGGAAGCATGAAGAAAAAAAAAAAAAAGTGACACACATTCGCCCTGGCGGATGTCTCCGACGCTAATGACCTTCCTATGGAGTATTCCAGAATAAAATTGGCAATGGCGGCTTCTGATTGGCTGAAAAGGCTGTCTCTCAAATTCAGCCAATGAGAAGACCCCATTTGTGAACCAATGAAAAAAGTATACACCCCAAAATACAACGGTGATTGGATAACAGACCTGTCAATCTTTATTTGAACCAATCCTAAGGCTTTATTGCCATCAGCCAATCACAATGGAATATACCCCCACGTACTGATTGGTGAAGACATCTGCGCCTTCCCATTGGCTGTCATATTGATTGATATTAACAGTAGCCAATTAGAATGCGCTAATCCTTCACCATTCAGTACGTGAGGGTGTATTCCATTGTGATTGGCTATTGTCAGTGCAACCAATCAGAATGCGCAGAGGCTCCAACCAATCACCCTGTGGGGGTGTATTCCATTGTGATTGGCTGAAGGCATATGCGCCTTGTGATTGGTTTAAATAAAGATTGACAGGTGCATTATACAATCAGAGTGGGATTTTAGGGTGTATCCCTTTCTGATTGACTCACACATTGGCGCCTCCTGATTGGGTGAATTTGATAGACAGCGTTTTCAACCAATCAGAAGGCGCCATTGCTTATTTTCTTCCGGAAAAGTCTCCTGGAGCGTCATTAGCGTTGGGGATGTCCGGGAGTGCGGATGTAAGTATATATATTTTTTTACAGGGCGTGGCAGAAGAGGATCCGGAGGAGGCAGGAGAAATCACGGGGAGGTAAGTAGAATGTAGATTATGTTTATTTTATTTTGATGTATGTGTATTAATGTTGTGTTTTTTTTTAACAGTTGCCGCGCCGGAGAAGGGACATGCTGGAAAGGTGAGTAGAATATTTAGAATTTATAGAATGTATAGAATGTTTATTTTAGAACTGTTAACGTGTTGCAAAGGTAAGTGGTCTTAATTATTTTATTTTAGCTTAGACTTAGATCAGTTAATATATAGATAGCATTTATTGTATGTTAGCTAAGGGTATGTGTTTTATATAGATAGCATAGGATGTATTGTATATTAAATTGTGTTATTTATTTAGATAGATTGGGGATGTATTATTATATAGATAGGATGTATATTAGATTATGCTATTTATTTAGATAGATTGTGTGATGTATATTAGATAGGGGTGTATTGTATTGTAAGTAATTGTATTGTATTGTAATTGTATGTATTTGTATTGTATGTATTTGTATTGTATGTATTTGTATTATATGTATTTGTATAATATGTATTTCCTTTTCAGGTGTGTATTTTTTTTTCTGTAGTGAGGGGGGGGTTGTAATGTTTTTTTTTCTGTAATGTTCCTTTTTTTATTTTTTGTGACTTAGGTTTTTTTATTTTCTGTAATGTAGTTAATTTTTTTGTGAGTTAGGTTTTTTATTTCATGTAATGTAGTTGTTTTTTTGTGTGACTTTAGGCTTTTTTATTTTCTGTAATTAGAGTGGTGGGGGTTAATAGCGTAGATGGTAATAGGTTAGTGTAGAGGGCGTTTAGTTGATATTTAATGTTTTATTGGGGGTGGTATAGTGCAGTATAGTGCAGTATAGTGTTTATACTTAGTGTCATGATGGTCCTTGAGGACCATCATGCCACTTATGTGGTTAATGTAGTGTTGTAACAGGCCCATAATGGTGTTAATATACCCTTATGGGACTGATGGGGTTAAATAGAGGCTTATGGGGGTCTGTATTGACCCCCATGAGTGACAGGGTTAATGAAGGGCTTATGGGGGTCTGTATTGACCCCCATGAGTGACATGCTTAATGAAGGGCTTATGGGGGTCTCTATTGACCCCCATGAGTGACAGGTTTAATGATGGGTTTATGGGGGTCTATATTGACCCTCATGAGTGACAGGGTTAATGAAGGACTTATGGGGGTCTATATTGACCCCCATGAGTGACAGGGTTAATGAGGGTTTTATGGGGGTCTGTATTGACCCCCATGATTGACAGGGTGACAGTGTATATATATTTTTTATTTTACAACGGGTCCTTTAAGGACCTTTACGGTCCTTTAAGGACCTGTAACGCCGTAATTTTGAATTTTGATTGCAGCGGGGGTCCCCGATCGCGCTCCATGCCAGCAACTGAGGCCCTCGGCCGCGGTGTGTGTGTGTAACCGGGTGTGAGGCGCCTTTGAGATTGTTTTTTTTTTAAAGTTTTGTGTGTGTGTTAACACAGCCGACGTTGGAGCCTCCACCTCCGCAAATGCGGACCCTTGCTTCGCAAGGATCCGCATTTGCGGGGACGTTGGGATGCTCCACCACCGCAAATGCGGCCCTTCGCTTTGCGGCAGTAGAAAATGTCAAGTCAGACTGTCATCACCTGAGGAGAAAGTGTCAGCAATGTGGCAAGTGTGTAGTATATATAGGCTGCGTGCGCGAGACCGAAACCGTTGTTTTAGGTGGGAAAGCCGCCATTTCAGAATCATAATGTTTTGATTTGCAAGATTTGTAAAATGGCAGCGATATTCTATGTCTTACGCACCTCATGAACATTTTCTGTAATCCTAATAGTGTATTTTGTACCTCATACGTGCCTGGGTGAAAGTACGTCCCTGGCGGTGTTTTGTTCGCTCCAGGGGTCGTGTAGCCTCATTTTCATTTTTTCCGTCCGCCATTTTTTTCTCACTTAGCCGATTTTCAAGTGCCAAAACTTGACTTAAATTTGGCTCATTGCATTTTATGTCCACCTCCGCAAATGCGGCCCCTGCAATGAGCCTTCGGCGGCCAGGAGTAGTGCATGCGCGAATGACACGTATGACCGGACGTGCGCATGCACATTGTAGGTCGGGATGCGGGCAGGTGCATTGCCGGCCATGGCGAAAGGGGGAGAGAGATATGGAGAGAGACAGGAGAAAGAGAGAGAAACAGGAGAGAGAGAGAGACAGGACAGAGAGAGAGAGAGACAGGAAAAAGAGAGAGACGGGAGAAAGAGTAGTAAGAGAGAGACAGGATAGTGATGGAGAGAGATACACATGACAGAGGGAGAGAGAGTGCACAGAGAGAGCGCACAGAGTGAGAGAAAGAGCACGCAGATAAAGACAGCACAAAGAGAGACATCACAGAGAAAGAGACAGCACAGACACGGGCAGCACAGAGAGAGAGAGAGACAGCGCAGACAATTAAATATAAAATTATATTATACCATCATTTATGATGGGCAAGTTACTAATAATGTAAATAAACAACATGTAGGCAAAGCAGACAAAAAATGATTCAGAGGAAAACATAGAAATGTATCTGTGCCATAGTCATGGATGGCTTGGAATCTACTGTCATGTTTTGCTAATGTATTATTTCCCTATCATATATCTGTATAACACAGGCTTCCTCTCACCTTATTATCATATCACTGTATAACACATGCTTCCTCCCACCTCACTATCATATCACTGCATAACACCGGCTTCCTTCCACTTCACTATCGTATCACTATATAACACTGGCTTCACCTCCTCACTATCATATCACTGTATAACACAGGCTTTCTCTCACCTCACTATCCTATCACTGCATAACACAGGCTCTATCCCTCCTCACTTCCCTCCAATTGTAATTCTCCATGATACTTTACAATGGGAAAATAGTGTGTGTGAGGGTAGGTGGGATATGAGAGATAAAGAAAAAGAAGGGGAAGGGAAGTGGAATTAAAGAAATAAGCAGAATGCTAAGAGGGGAGATAGGAAATGTGATGGGGAAAAGTGAAGACTGGGAAAAAACAGAATAAAGAACAAAGAGTAGCATAAGTTGTAAAGTTAGGAATCAACTAAATATATATTGCAGGAGTAAAGAAATAAATACAAAACTCAGGTGTTGTGGTACCAAAATACATGCCTGAAAAAGTATACTAGCCATTGCAATGTTGTGTGCACTTTTCATCCATCCATCAATTCATCCATGTCTAATGTAGATTTTTCTACATTCCAAATAAAAAAATACAAATATTTATTTCCATATTGATAAAACTAAAACATTTTAAATTAATCTGGTAGAATTAACTATAAATTGCTATCAATATATTAATTTATTGATAACATGCTATTTACTCAGATGGGATTTCACATAGAAAAAAAGGACTTGCAACCTGTTTTAAACTTTGCAGTTTTGCAAAAGCACAGCCTATCTGAATACATATTCTACTCTTAACAGTTAGCTTTTCAAAGGTATCAAATCTGCTGACGTTGTTTCTTGTTTCTCCATGGCTAACACGAAAAATGTACACAATTCAAGCTTTATAGTTTTGTAAAAGAGTTTGTAATCTAGTTTTAAATCTTGTTGAGTGGTAACACTTTGCCATCTATACTATCGATTCATATTACCCTTTAGAGATGTCATTCTGTTTACAAAAAAATGAATTCCTGGAAACTGGATAGGTAGCCATACTTGATCCTACAGTGACATTTTTCATCATGGCCCTAGGCTTTCTTACACGCCCACAAGTTACAGTTCAGAGATAATTTTCTTGCTGAAATTTGCTCATACATGACTGACACCTGCTGGAAATTGCTTAGAATTTCAGCTTGGACATGATTAAATATCTCATGTATTTAACAGTCCTTTCGGCCAGCATGTATCATATTGTCCACCTGTTTTGTTCACAGTTTATAAGGCCAGATATCCCTAGATTGAACAAGGTTGAGAACCTCTTCTCATTCTTATACTCCATCCTTTTTTCTGCTAGAGATTTCTCATTCTTATCCACTTACCAGACATTGTAAGAAAAGAGTTCTACCAAGCCAAAACAGACTCCACATTGGCAGCATTGTTGCTCTCCTCCCCCGATTGCACAAGAGCAGAAACATCCTTAAAATGTTCTTCTGTGTCAGCATCCCATGACAAACATGTGTTTCCTGACATTTTCTAGCAATATATAATATAAACAAACAAAAAAAAAACATGCTCGAATATCGTATCTAAATAGATGCTTAACAGTTATTGGTATCGTCACTACTCTCACAACTTTCAGAAATCTGTAATATACAAAGAATACAAAAATGGGATAAATGGTTCACTTATTGGCAATATCTGTGTTCCAAAAAAATATAAAAATATATTTTTATTGATTAGCAGCAGCCTTAATAAATTGCTATTCGGCCAAAAGAAAAAAGAGCTCTGTATTACTGAGACACATTAGAAAGTTAGTGAAGGAGGTTATTACCGCATATACTCAAGTATAAGCCGAGTTGTTCAGCCCTTTTTTTAATGCTGAAAAGGGACCCCTGGGCTTATACTCGAGTCACCTGTGTCTCTCCACCCCCATGTCTCTCTTTCCCCCGTGTCTCTCCACCCCCGTGTCTCTCTTTCCCCCCGTGTCTCTCCACCCCGTGTCTATCTTTCTCCCTGTGTCTCTCTTTCCTTTCCCCCGTGTCTCTCTTTCCCCCGTGTCTCTCTTTCCCCCCGTGTCTCTCTCCACCCCCGTGTCTCTTTCCCTCCCTCTCTCTTATCATCCTCCTCATCATCAACCCCCCATCCTCATCCTCACCCCCATCCTCATCCTCAACCCCCCTCCTCAGTCTCAACCTCCCCATCCTCAACCCCCCTCCTCAACCCCCCCTCCTGAACCCCCCCTCCTCAACCCCCTCCTCATCCTCGAACCCCCTCCTCATCCTAAACCCCCTCCTCATTCTAAACCCCCCTCCTCATCCTCAACCCCCCTTCTCACTTTACCCCTCTAATTACCTCCCCCTCTCCCTTTCCCCACACTTACCTTCCATCAGCAGCTGCTCCTCCGCTCCTCCTCGCTCCTTCAGGCTGCATCGGGACCTGGCATATGTTAATGACGTGACGTCACATGCGCGTCACGTCATTAGCATTGGCCGGGTCCCGACGCAGCCGGAAGGAGCGAGGAGGAGCGGAGGAGCAGCTGCTGAAGGAAGATAAGTGAGGGGAAAGGGAGAGCGGGAGGTAATTAGAGGGGTAAAGTGAGGAGGGGGGTTGAGGATGAGGAGGGGGTTTTAGGATGAGGAGGCGGGTTGAGGAGGGGGGTTGAGGATGGGGGGTTGAGGAGAGAGGATGTGGAGGGGGGTTGTGGATGAGGAGAGAAGTTGAGGAGGGGGTTGAGGATGAGGAGAGAGGTTGAGGAGGGGGGTTGAGGAGTGAGGTTGAGGAGGGGGGTTGAGGATGAGGAGGGGCGTTGAGGATGAGGAGGGGGAGGAGGAGAGAGGATGAGGAGGGGGGTTGAGAAAGGGGGTTGAAGATGAGGAGGGGGTTGAGGAGGGAGGTTGGGGATGAAGAGGGTAGTTGACAATGAGGAGCAGGGTTGAGGAGAGAGGTTGAGGAGGAGGGTTGAGGATGAGGAGGGGGGTTGAGGAGAGAGGTTGAGGCGGGGGTTGAGGTTGAGGAGGGGGTTTGAGGGGGTCAAGGATGAGGAGGGGGTTGAGGAGGGAAGTTGAGGAGGAGGGATGAGTAGGGAGGATGAGGAGGAGGTTGAGGAGGGGGCTTGAGGAGGGGAAGGGGGGTTGAGTAGGGGCGTTGAGGAGGGAGGTTTAGGAGGAGGGTTGAGGAGAGAGGACGAGGAGGGGGGTTGAGGAGAGAGGATGAGGAGGGAGGATGAGGAGGGGGTTGAGGAGGGGGTTAAAGAGGGTGATAAGGGAGGGGGAGGAAAAGAGACACGAGGGAGAGGGGGGAAAGAGACACAGGGAAGGGAGAGGGGGGAAGAGACACAGGGAAGGGAGCGGGGGGGAAGAGACACAGGGTAGGGAGAGGAGGGGAAGAGACACAGGGGAGGGAGAGAAGAGACACAGGGGAGGGAGAGGGGGAGAAACACAGGGGAGGGAGAGGGGGGAAGGGACACAGGGGAGACAGAGGGGAAACACAAGACAGGGGCACAGAGGGCACACAAGATGGGGACACAGAGGGCACAAGAGGGACACAGGGGGCAGCACATTTCCCACCCTCGGCTAATACTTGAGTCACTAAGTTTTCCCAGTATTTTGTGATAAAATAGGTTCTCGGCTTATACTCGGGTCGGCTTATACTCGAGTATATACGGTACTAATCCAAATTGATATACTTTGTCTGGCATCTTTTATTCCATTTAGCCATGCTGAATCAGCCAAGATTTTCAAGCAAATGATTTTGTTTTTTGTGGCACTTCTTTAGGCTATGATTTATTTTTAGGTACTACAGGTAATTATAATTTATAAACAATTTGCCATACAACACTTTATGCAATAGTCTTGTAGTAGCTGAGAGTTAGCAAGCTTTTACTTATTAGTTTCACCAGACTTTCCTTACAATATCAAATAATCAAAATTTAGGATGGTCTGATTTTTAAATATTAACACTACGATTACTTTTAAGATTTTTGTTATTCATCAGCTATATCCCTATAGTTGCGCCATAGTTTCTGATTTTCTTTTCAATGTATAATCAACAAAAATAAAGACAGTTTTTTAAATTATTTTAATCGGACACTGATATTCCCAATAAGTGCACAATGTGTGGTCAACATCCTTTTACTGTATATGTTTTCTCCTGTCATGTCACAGTGAGTCATCCAATACTAAAGAGAAAGAAGTCATTGCTACAGCTCTACAGAAATGGTCTTCACACTTAGTATGTCTTGATATAGCAAGAAGAAGTGAGAATAAAAGAAAAAATGAAAATATTCAAGTCTAGCAATCTATAATACATTTATGTAGAAAAATTATTTATAAATGTTTACTCACATACTAAACTGTTACTCAGTGCACCAAGATGAAAGCCTGGTGAGCTTCTTGAGGTATACTCTGCCCTCCATGTAATCTGTAGCCTTGTCCATGTTAACCTGGTGACTTAATGTTTCATTTACCTTACTGGTGATCTCGGTATGTAACTCATCTTGTAGACAAAATGAAAATTAGGGTTTTAACATTATTAAAAGTAGTGACGCGGAACTAAGGTGAGTTGAACAGGCTAGTGAGGTTAAGTGTTTGTCTTGTTTGTAAGTCTAAAGCAGCTTTTTAAAAATTGCCACAGATTCTGTGTTCTGAAATGGCTGATTGATGGGGCAGATATACTGGTAAAAGGGGTTGTCGACCATCATCATTACAGAGGAATGGTTGAGGCATGATTGGATAAGGATTAATAAGTGCATATGAGTTTAGACTTACTCTGTTAGTTTTGCACTTTGTTACTGGGTTAATTAAAGAAATTCTAATATCTTTCCATTTAGGTAAATACATTGCCTATTATACTGAAATATCATAATGCAAAGAAACATTTTAATGAATCATGGTTTATGTGATGAAAGCTTTGCTTGGATGGGCATCTGTGAGCTTAGGAACCTGGTAGTGCAGAATAGATGGGGGAGTATGAGCAGGAGTGGAGTAGTTGTTGAACTGCACTGTTGCTACCCATTTGTAGTTCTGAAGCAGGCCTCCTTCCAGAAAATCTCCAGCACCAATGCCAAAGAAGCCTGCAAAGGAGAAAACCTAACCAGTGGGATCCACTGCTGGTCTCTCCTCTTAACAAACTGGTAGCAATGCCGAAAGTTGTGCTATCAAAAGGAAAACCAGATAAGAAGCTATAAAGATGGCCAAAAATGATAAGCTTGACAGAACTCAGAGAGCTGATCCACAGCAGAGAGTGTCTGTACCAGCCTCCTGAACTCAAAAGGCGATTGTGGTAGGGTTGCATCTTAGGGATGGGGAGCAAAAGGTACCCAAGGGCTCTGGGGATGTCCGCAGCGAAGAACCCGGTTTTGGGGCATCTCTGTCCCATATTAGGAACCTAGGGATGTAGAGGAGGTACCGGATTGCCCACCTGGGAGAAGGGCTGACCCTAGATCACAAAATGTAGGTGATGAGGATGGTCACCAGGGAGTAATCCACCCAGTCACATTCAGAGCTCAGATGATTCTAACCCACCACCCAGGAAGATGCCTGATCAAGCCTTTCTGTGTTTTGATGATGATGGGGAGGGCATTGGCAGCTTTCTGCAGTTCTTTGAGCTGCAATACCAGTTCCAAAGGGTCAAACCAGAGGACTGGGTCCGACTCCTTGGCAATTCCCTGCCATTTCACAAAAAATTACCATAAATTTAAGTGGGTGCTGCTGACCTGATACCAGATGACCCCGGAACATTACAGAAAGCAAATCTGGGACCTGGCTGGGATTGACGACCCATCACTGCAGAAGAGGCTGGTTGCTTGGCAAACCGGTGTGGGTCCCCAGCTCACCACTACTACTCCTTCAGTCCCTGGGAATGGAGGTGCAATGCTTTGAGTGTCAACAACTGGCTTCATGTCCAGCCATCTCGAGAGTTCCCCTCACCCACTCCTGTGTGTAGGCAAATAGGTGGCTTACCCTGCAGCAATGGAGGACCAGTTCTTTGATAGCTCCGAGGATGTAGTTTGGTATGATGGGCTGTATTTTGTAGCCCCTGTCCAGTTACTGACAGGGGACTACTGGAGTCACCATGTCCAGCCTATTACAGTGGGGGGAAAGCCCATGGAGGGCTTTAGAGACACTGGATTGTGTCTGAAATTGATCCGCCTGGACCTGGTGAGCTCCTCCGCTATCCTATCATCAATATATTGAGATAGCTGGGAGACAGCAGCTATCCATCCCCTTATCCTGGATCCATATTGACTGGGGCATGGGCATGAAAGAGGTGGGAGTCCTTGCGGATCCTGGTCATGATTGGGGAATAATTTGGAGCCCATGGATTGTCGTTTTTTGGCCATGTGGGAGCAGAAGCCAAGCCAAATGGGCCACCACCAGGCTGAAACAAGAGGAGCCATAGCCATTCCATCCTGTGTAAGCCAGATGCCAAATAGGCAAAGTTTAGGGCCTTGGCAGACTCAATTGCATTTAAGTGGGAGGTAAAACCGTACTTTGCTTCAGAGGGGGTTACGGCTATGGCACTGAATGGGGATACAGGACCTTAGGGGAAAGGTATATTTGGGAGGGCAATCAATCTGTTGTACAGAGTGACCAATCCACAGAGGACAAGTAGTCCTGGATGATGCTACACAAGCTGTCCATTCTCAAGTGGTATCGGGCAGCCCTGCTAGCTATTGCCCAGGGCCCGGAGTATCACAAGATGTCAGCATCATTCAGAAGGCAAACCACGTGAATATGCTGAAGCCATACCAGAGTCAAAATCTTCATGTAATGGTCATATGCTTAGTAGAAGGGGAAAAATCTGGCTGACCTGTCTCTTGTTTCCTTTATCCCGATATTTCACCTAATCAGTGACAGCAGCTTGAGGGAGTGCTGAGTCGTCACCTAGGTATGTTTTTAACCCGACTGGGTAGGATAAAAATACTGGTCCACAAGGTTCTCACCCCTGATACTTACCCACCAAAACAACCCTTGTATAGGGTCCCGGGACTGTGAAGGGAAAAATAGGGAGGGAGCTGGATTAGATGCTAGAGCTAGAGATCATCAAGCCATCCTATAGTCCTTAGGCTGTGGTGTTGGTTCCTAAGAAGGATGGGACCACCCAGTTTTGTAAAGGACTATAGGCAGCTAAATTAGCAAGATGACTGCTGATGCTTACCCTATGCCTAGAGTAGCTGAACTGCTGGATAACCTAAGACCACTTTGTGATCACTTTGGTCTTGTCTAAGGGCTACTGGCATCTCCCTCTTGCTGAAAAACCTAGAGAGAAGTCGGTATTCACCACCCCATTTGGGCTTTACCAGTTTATGGTAATGCCCTTTGGGATGAAGAATTCCCCTTCCACTTCCCACCCCATCCTAGTTGCCCCAGATTATCCTTGGCCTTTCTTGGTCCAGACAGATACTTCCACCTATGGCATTGGGATTGTTTTGAGTCAGATGAATGCCCAGAGTGAGGGGCAACCCATTATATACCTGAGCACAAGTGGTTACCCCAAAAGTTCAGCTTTGTGACGATTGAGGAGGAAAGCCTGGTCTAAAATAAAACTGCAGCTATACCTTTTTGGGAAATAATTTGTGGTTATCACAGACCACAACCAATTGTGCTGGCCCGGGACAATGGTCTCCTATTGAAATGGAGCCTACAATGCAGACTCAGAAGTTTACTGTCCTATACAGGCAGGGTAGATCTCATAAGAAAGCTGATGGTCTTTCCAGGCAATTGGACACCTCAGATGTCCAGTTGTCCACAACCTATTAGGGGTCTTGAATCACCAGGTTACTGGAGGGGGGCATAATTGTGACAACAGCTTTGCTTTAATTGAATCAAATTTGGGGGTGGGGAGCTGTGATTCACAAGTACACTGGCAAGACCTGCTTGCCCTGCTCTGTACCCTCCACCATGCCTTAAAAAGGAAGTAATATCATCATGGCAGCTTCCGTGAACTAGCATACTTGACATATTACGTTTTTTTAAAGTTCAGTGATCCAATGAGCACAGCTCAAATAACTGTGCCCAGGAGTGTGCTCACTGTGTCCCAGGTCTGCCACACCCAAGAAGCTGAAGTCCTAAAAACCTGTCTTCCATGTCTGTCTTACAGACTTCATGAGAAATAATTCGCTAGAATACCCACAAGAGTACTTACATCTGCTAAAAACAAATGAAATCCAGGTAATGGTTACTTTACGCTAACTGTTGTCTACTATTAAAACTGGCTTTGACCATAGTACCACTTCAATACAATAAATATCATTTTGAGGAAAGTTTGACTGTTTGAATAAGATGTGGTGGCAAAACTTCTCTAAAATGGTCTTAAGAGAGTGTATCTCCAGATAAAAGGGATGACTGTAAAATAGAGCAAGAAACTATCCTCTCTCATAATGTATTATTGTTTGGATGTTTTTATTTGTGCTCCCCTCAGAATTATATGTATATATAGTAAATGTCATATATTTTAGAGTTAATATTATATATTTTACAAAACTCTTTTTTTCCTCTGTGTATTTTCATTGGAAAAATCTATGTGGCCAATTCTGAATGTTGTTATTTTTTAAAAGCAAATAGTTGCAAGACAGACCGAATCTTTGAAGAAAACACACCTTTCCATAGTAGCAATATTAAATTTTAATGGGAAAAAAGAAACAAAACACATATGACCTATATGGATTTTTCAAAGAAAAATCACTGAAATTGGTGTTAGTTATAAACAGCACCTACTTACAAAAAACGATTTTGCATGGGGTGCAAACATTGGTTAAAGGCATTTCCAGAGAGCTTGTGACACAGGGTGACCAGATGATCCCAATGGCACAAGACCCAATAATGTCTGGCCCCACAATAATCCCCAGCAATAGATTAGCCAAAATTGAAGTGCTGATAATATTTCAGGAGTGTGAGTGTATGTGTAAGATTGAGCGGTAAGCCTGTTCCAAATTCATAATGTATATATCCTAATATATAGTTATATAGAAGAAGAGTGTGTTGCTGCTCCTCTTTTGAATGCAAGAACAAGAGGCCATGACTAGATTTAGAGCTAGTGTGTAGAAGTACAAAATTATGGAAACAGTTAAAGATTGAATTGGCAGACTATGATCCTCATTCAGTTGCAAGACCCCCATTCAGTTGCAAGCCCATAATAACCCCCAAACTGAACCTTTGGCTTTGGGCCACATTTTTCTAAACATTTAGATGTATTCAATTGTCTCTAACCCGTAATAACAGGCTCACAGCCTCCACACACAAACCATGAACTCGTAAGTAGCATTGCAGGGGGCATGATCATGTGGTCTGGCAATAATTAAGCAAGCCCGTAAGTTACACTTTAGACAGAGCCAATAGTAAATGACGTGATGTGAGTAAAACATGGATGTTAAAATTAACCTACAATTGTAGGCTAAGCATTAATACACACAAATAAGTAATGTTTGCCGATTGGGTTGTACTCAAGCAATCTTGAAATACACTAAAGCATCTGTTTAAGTCCATATGGGTGGCCTGATATGTATTAACCCCTTGATTTCCGGGATCAATATAACACTGAAATAAAAGTTACAAATAATTATTTTGTGTTGCAGATTTGCTAGCTTGAGACTTGTGCAATTAATTCTAATGCATTTCATTGTTGCCCCAGTATTTTGAAGTACAGTAGTGTGTGTTTATTTGCTTTTGCAGTTATACAATCTGGTGTTTAACCCACTTGTGAGTCCTCTCTAGTACTCATATAAAAAATTTTTTTATACTTTTGCCATTTACCGGTTTGAAGGCAATTGCGGGCTTGTTGAATTTCTATAATTGAATATGGGTTTTGCATCTTTAGCACTGGTAACATTTGCGGGTTATGTTTTGACAACCAAAGTGCTTTTGAGTCTGTAACTCGTAACTGGAATGCAAGTTCTAAATGTAATAATAATGAGACAATAGACTGTGTAAAAATTACCCTATAATTTGATTATGAAATATTTAAACCTTGTGCATAACAGCATACCTTTACCTAAATGAATTATTCTTATTTTGGCCCATTTAATTTTGCTTTGGAACAAAGTGAATTCAACAAAATCATCCACATTCTTCAAATAAAAATCTGGGTGAACTGGTTAGTGTAGATACAAATTCTTCTTCACATACAAAGTACAGGAATGTTGAACATGTGTTGTGATTGAAGACATGTTTGAAGTTGTGTGAATGGACTAATGGATAATTTAGTCAGGGGCCTTAAAAATATTCTACATTTATTTAAAAGAGCAAGAGCCTCATTCAATTGAGTTATCAGAATTTACTGTAGCCCGTAAGTGAGGCCGTAAGTTAATTTGCTATTCAATTGGCGTTTTTTTGCGGGCTCTGAACGAGTTACTAGTTACGGCCTTGAAAACTTTGCGATGGTTAAACCCGGAACTTACAACGTCCCAAAGCCTTTGATCTTTCACGGCCGCAAGACTTCTGATCTCTAAAATCACAAATCGCTATTAAATTGCAAAAAACGCTTAAGACCGCACCCGCGGTTAAGCCCGCAAACGGCAAATGCCGGCCCAATGCTTACAGGTTCCAAATAGGACCTGCAAAGGGTTTACAGACTAGTTAGGAACACTGCAAATGACAATAAGAAGACACCAATGCACTTCAAAATATGTCCAAAGCAATGCAATGGAAGGCATTAGAATTACATGCACAACAACTCCCAACTATCAAATATTACAAAAACTAGCGACTTGCCCGTCAAAAAATGACGGCAATGTGATGTATATGTTTGTGAAGTTGTTTAGTTATTTAAATATATTTTTGACCCTTGTAAGTATTGTGATATGAACATGTATTTTTGTAAAACGTTGATGTAATGGTTTTTTAAAATGAAATTTGTATCTGAAGAATTGTTCACTTTAATATACATAGAATCCAGAGAAAAGTAAAAAGTAAAAAGACTTTTTGAAACGTGCCGAATTTTAACATGAAGTTTAAAATATATGTAAGCAATAACCTTGAAAGTATATATTTTTAAAATTGAACTTTATTTTTTATGTAACTTTGTAATTTTTGCAAAACATTTGTCTAATTTTGAACATTATAAACAGAAACATAGTAAATACATTTTGTAACATAATTTTGAATTAAAAGTATTAACATTTGAATGTAAAAACAGTTTAACTTTAAATTAATCAGTATTAACATGCAATTTGTATTAGAATAATTGTTAAGTTTAATATACATTGAATGTAGAGGAAGGCATACAGTAAAAACTCTCCTTAAACCGTACGTAATTAAAGTAATTCATTACTGAGCACATAAACTGGCGATAAACATTAATGTAGGTAGTAATCTTAAGATAACAGAGAATATTTACATTGTGACTTAAAAGGTGCTTGAGCTCTTAACATGAACTTTGTAATATGTTGAATGAAATAACTTGAAAATATTGTTTTTAAACTTGTAACATTAGAAACATTAACATAGTGACTTAACATTTTAACATAATTTTTCATAGAAGTGCAAGGCAAGTATTTTGTGAGGCGAATTATCCATAAACATGACTTCCATTAATTATGACTGAATTAAACAACCAAATGTTTTGTATTTTCGAATGTTTTTCCAAAATGTTTGCATGGCTTTAGTTTGTATCCTGCAAAGTTATAGTACTTCATAGTAGACAATGTTTTTAGTAAAAATACGTCCATCTTCTAATAAATCACCTTGGCTTTCATTGTTTTCAATGTAAACTTTAATAGCCTGTGGATTTTTGCAGCGTGACAACGCAACGTACAATTGACCATGTGCAAAAACTGGTTCTTCCAAGTAAATACCCACAGATTTGAAAGTTTGACCTTGTGATTTATTAATGGTCATGGCAAATGCCATAATAATGGGAAATTGTCTTCTTTGAAGTATAAAAGGGAGACTACTTTCACTTGGTGCTAAATCTATTCTTGGTATGAAAACTCTCTCTCCTTTATGGGTCCCAGTTAAAATGTCAGCATCTATAAAATGGTCCTTTAATTGTTGAACAATTAATCTTGTGCCATTGCATAGGCCTTTTTTGGGGTTCATATTTCGCAGTAACATGATAATTTCACCTTTCTTTAGCTGCAAAATATGTGGTGGCATTCCAGAAGGAGTTAAAGAGTTAATGAATTCAGTTGAAAAGTTTGCCTGACTTTCATTGTCATCAGCAAGTACAGAATCAGCACTGTGATAATTTCTTTGTGGTGCATTAATTTTTTTTAAGATTTCATTATTGAGTATTAATGCATCTTTATTTTTACATGTCAGTATAACTTGGTTGGCAAGCTCGGAATATTCTTCGTTATTTATGCTCCCTTCAAATATAGCCGATATAATATCTTGTTGACAAATCATATGAGGTGGGATCTCTACAGTGTCGTCAGGTAAATGTAGTATTTTTTCTGTTCTGCCTTCTCCAATTTTAATAAGCCAATCATTGAAATCAGTTTGGCCTTCTGATCTCATATTTTGTTGCAGTTGAAGATGGGTAAAATGTTTCCATACTGTACTTGACTTTATACATGTTTCAATAATGTCTGTTCGATTTCCATGTACAACGACAGGTAATGTTTGTCTAAAATCGCCACCCAACAACATTACCTTTCCACCAAATGGAAAAATATTATCCATGACTTCACGAAGCAAACGGTCAATACATTGGAGGGCATAGCATGACATCATTGTGGCCTCATCTATTATAATTAATTTACATTTCTTCAATTTCTTTGCTTGTAAGGATGTCATGCGAATATCTGACACAGAATTTTCCAAAATAGGCACTGGCAGTTTAAATCCACTATGAACAGTTCTTCCACCTTCTAATAAAAGTGCAGCAATTCCAGTAGTGGCAAACGCCATTGCTATTTTTCCTTGTGCTCGTACTGAACTCATTAATAAATTGTACAAATATGTTTTCCCTGATCCGCCAGGTCCATCAAGATAGAAATAACGCTCTGTCACCATGTCATCATCTATAGCATTTTTAATGGCATGAAATGCTTGCAATTGTAGTGTATTTAAAGTTGCAAGTCTTTCTTCTGTTCTTTCTGCTTGTAGTTGAATATCATAGTCTTCAAAGTTAATGTCATCTATAAGACCTGGATCAGGCAAATTAAAACTTGCACAACTTAATCCATGAGTTAAAAAGACTTCTTGAATTTCCATTAACGCTTTTAAGTGTGCAATGGGTTCATTGTATCGTTGCATAAAGTCTTCAGCCATATTACTTTTAAAAGTCTCCCACAAAGCTAATGCATTTGGAGCATTTGAGAAGATACAAATAAAAGCAAATTGTTCTCTCATCTGTCGTGGCATTTGACATTGTGCTGCTTCTTCTAAACATCTTTCCCACTCTGTTTCATCAGCGAGTAAGTTTCTATGTCTTGCAGCTAAATGGAAGGATTCATATACAATGTCATTAACAGTTCTTAATTGTTCAAAACTTTGTGCTCCTGGAACATTTAAAAGTAATATCCGTAAGCAAAAACGTTCAACATCTCTTGGACTGACTGTGTAAATTCGTGGAACTATTTTATTGACTCTGGTTTTTCTTGCTCTCCATAATCCATTCACAAAAACATAGTGATATGGAATTTCAATATATAAGTATTGTGTTGCTTCAGCATCAGTGGAATTTAATGCAAACCATGCAGTTAGTGTAGTGTGACGATCTTCACTTTGGGCCAATGCATTCATTTCATTTCCAGCATGGAAATAGACTAAATGTCGTTGTGGCAAATGTACTTCTAACCTATATACTGCATGTGATCTATCATGCATTTCAAATTTTAAAAGCCGCCACATAGCTACTGACATAGCGAGCATCTACATGAGATGCAAGTTCATTATGTACTAACTCACTACTTTCAGGGTTGTCTGCACTTTTGACGACTACAGTAGCTGCATCGTAACCTTTGTAAATATATTTGTAGACATATTTAATGGATTTGATGGAAGTGCAGGCTTCTACGTTGATGTGGGCGTTGTACTTCATGAGTAAATGTGGATTGTAGGGTACTACATATCTATTGTCCACTTTTTTTCCACGAATAATGGCACTATCTCCTTCTCTTCTTTTATAAAGTGGATATCCATCACAATTTGCATATGTTTTGTCTCTATAATCTTTTGGAAAATCTTTTGAACATTGATTATTTTCCATACATGGTGATTGTGGATTAAGGTCTCCACAGGGTCCATGAATCATGCGATGAGTAACAATCTCATATAGTCTACCATATAGTTCTGGATCTGGTAGTTCAGCAACTATGACTGCATCCACTTTGTCCGAAGTATCTAATTTATCTTTCTCTTGAAGTATTATGAGAAGATGTGCATGTGGAAGGCCTCTTTTTTTAAATTCAATGGTATATACATAAGCAAGACATTTGCCAAATAACTGATTTATAGTGAAGTCACGTATTAATTCATTTAATTTGATCTTAAAAACTCTGGCTACTAAATCTGGTCGATCTGAAGCACTTTGTCCAAGAAGTAGATTTTGATTAATTTCTGGCCATTGTGGATTACATGTAAATGTCACAAATAAATCTGGTTTTCCAAATTTTGTCACAATAGCCATAGCATCATTGTATCTTTCTCTCATATTTCGAGGAGATCCTTGAAAGGAAGATGGTAAAATGATGGCTTTGCCAGCTGTCATGTCTCTGCTTGTAGCCACGTCAGCAACATAGTCCATGAGTCCACAATATTGTTCTACACGTAGTTTATCTTGTTGATATTTTATAAAGTTTAAATTATTTGCCTCAACTTGCAAATATGAATCAATAATCCATTGTTGTGTTAGTTTCCCACCACATAAAATTGGATTAAATTCATCTCTAATGGCAATTTAAGCAACTTTAAATTCAAGCATAGAAACATTATTTCGGATTCTGGCTTTAGCATTTGGGTAACTGGGAAGGGTTAATTTTGGTTGCCAACCTGCTTCTCCATGTGGGAAAAAGATGGGATATGTCATTGGATCTAAATTTGGACTTAGGATATTAATATTAATAAATGGTTGCTCCTCATTTCTGGGATATACTCTAATGTCTCTTTGAAATGGTGGTTCTCCTTCATCATTCTGAAAGACCATTGCAACCTCATTTGATGTTGGCAAGTTATAACGACGTTTATCAGTATGTCTGTCTCTTTTAAGCACCATATTAACCTTTGGCATGGGTAATTGATGTCTTTGTGCATGAAGTAGTTGTTCATTTTCTACTTCTGCCAATTTTTTGTAAGCTTTACTGTAGGGATTGTTGTCCATAATGTTATTTAGCTCTATAAAAACACTGGGTAAGCATTTTTTATTTCCTTCCATCTGCATACGTTGGTCAACAGCTTCCATTGAATCTAGGACATATAGTTGAGCGAATTTTCTTTGCTCTCCTTCCTCTGGATGTAAATGTGAAGTCCGATGATAAAATTGTCCTTGGACTTTAAAACAGTAAGGACCATGTCCTGGTACATTAGCAGCCAATGTTGCCCCCATAGATGCAAATGATATGGCACTATTGTAGGATCTTATGTTTGTCTTAAAATTTTTGTAATTTGGAAAAGTAGGTTCAGTCATAATATTTTGTAAATAGGTTGGAAATTGTTTCCTTTCTGGAAGTTTTGAACTTTCCTTTTTGACAACAACTAATAAATTGTCCATCTCTGGGTCTCTCCTGTTTAAAATAATAAGCCTCACAAAATTGACATTGAGTACTCATGTCCCCACAACTATGAACCTCTACTGCTAAAGACTTCAGTAAAGGACAATTTGCAAAGCATATCGGATGTTGACTTTCATATTCATCAGATGAAAAGTCATGAAATGTTTCAACAACAGGTTCTAAATGTTTTGTTTTTTTCGGGGCTTTTCTTGGTATATGTTGTCCTTGTTTGGTTGAAATGTCCTGTAAGTTTTTAGTAAGAGCTTTGTTTTTGTAGTTGCTTTTTTTGGTCTGTCTTGACTGGTATCTTGTAAAATGTCATCTGATGTTTTAGGAACAGTTTGTAAATGCTTTATTATCTTTTTATTTTTTTTTGGTTGTATCTTTCATTTTTGCAGCTGATATTCTTTTATTTGCAAGTCTTTTGCGTTCTTTTTCTCGTCGAATTTCTTTCTCCTCCGGTGTCTGCTGGGCGGCCCATCTCTCTTGTCTTTCTCTAGTTTGACGTCTTTTCTTCTCTTCTTTGGTCTCGTTATCAGCCATATTAATCTGTAAAGGAAAAAAAATAAATGTAATTGTGTATATTTTAATTTGTAATTCCTGTTAAAGATTCTTGTGCACAATTGGTGAAATAAAAGGCAAATCATTAATGTATCATTTATATTTAGTTAAATTTATAATTCCTGTCCTCACTGGCTAAGAATTTGGCCAATGGAATACTGCTGTAAATAAGCATGTAACATATTTGCTGTAAATAAGCATGTAACATATTTTTTTAAAATAATGGTTTTATTTATTAAAAACGTTGTTTGTGGATAGATATTTACCACTGCAAAACTTCTTTGCTAAAAAAAAAGTGATGTGGTTATTGAGCTATGTATTGCATAGTAGCAATTTAAATAGAATAAGGGAGATAGTAAATTATTTTTTTTATTTTTCTGTTGACACGGATGCAACTGAAAGCAGTTTCTTTAGTTTTATACTTTAGTAGTTATTATACTGTACCTTGGTTGAAGTGTGATTTAAATCCGAATGTTTGTTGGTCCTCGGTTCAAAATCGTTGTCCAATGGTGTGGTCCTCTGTTGGAAGTCCTCGTCCGATGGTGTGGTCCTGTGGCGATAGCCCTCGTCCGATGTTGTGGTCCTGTGGCGATAGCCCTCGTCCGATGTTGTGGTCCTTTGGTGAAAGTCCTCGTCCGATGGTCTGGTCCTGTGTTGAAATTCCTCGTCTGCTGGTCTGGTCCTGTGTTGAAATTCCTCGTCTGCTGGTCTGGTCCTGTGTTGAAAGTCCTCGTCCGATGGTCCGGTCCTGTGGAGAAAGTCCTCGTCCGATTGTCTTCACGCAGTATCTGTTGTAATATAAAATAGAAAATGTTGTTTGAGTGAAATGTCTTTTAAATAAGTAAAAAATTTATGATTTTGGCTGTATTGTATCAGTAATGGTTATTTTTTTCTATATTTTTTTTTTTTACTTTCTGTACAATCCCACGACTTTTGTTATTCTTATTTAAGGTTCTTAGTAAGGCTTGTGGGTTGTGATATATTAAATAAGAATATAAATTTATTTTGCTATGTGTTTATGTTATTTTTTGTACAATCCTGTTTTGTGCGCACCACTTGTGGTATACTTATTTAACCTTTATTGGGATGGTTATAGTTAGTAAAACATGAAATAATATAATTAATGTAGTTTGCTATGTGTTTGTGTTAGTTTTTGACAATCCTGTTTTGTGCGTACCACTTGTGCAAAAGTTATTTATTCTTGATTGTACTGGTTATAGGTTGTTAAACATTAAAGAAGAATGTTAATGTAGTTTCCTATGTGTTTGTGTGATTTTTTGTACAATGCTATTAGGTGCGCAACACTTTTGTTATTCTTATTTTTGCTTCTTTGTAAGGCTTATAGGTTGTTAAACATTGAATAAGAAATTCTGTTTTGTGTGTAGCAGTTTGTGTCTCATTCAATTGCGATTTGGCTAATTGAATCGTGCCCTAAATAAGTACATAGCATATTTTTTTAAAGAAGTTTTTAGTCATTGAAAAACTTTATTTTGGATAGATTTTTTGTAACTAAAAACTTCTTTTAAAAAAATGTTATGTTGTTATTTAGAGCCCTATTCAATTGGGCAAATTGCAATTGAATGAGGGCCTTTGTGTGTACCATATGTTGCATAGTTTGCCCCTCATTCAATTGCATTTTTTACAATGTAATAGTACTCTAAGGCCGTCATTGAATTGCAATGTTGAAAATTGAATAGTGTTGTAAATAAGCACATCACATATATTTGTTAAAATTGAATAAGGGCCTAAAAGTGCTTATTTATAGCCATATTTATTTGTCCAAAATAGCAATTGAATGAGGGCCTTTGGTTACTGCATTTGTTATATTGTCAGCTCCTCATTCAATTGTGTTTTGGCCAATGGAATAGAGCTCAATATCAGCACAGAGCATATTTTTTTACCGAATTTTGTATTTAGTGAACTTGTATCCAAAAGCAACGTGTTCACAAAATAAAAAGTTCCTTTAAAAAATATGCTCTGTGCTTATATAGAGCCCTATTGAAATTGGCAAATCACATTTGAGTGAGGCCCTTGGCCATTAAAGATATATAGGTCCTCATTGAATTGCAATTTTGCCAATTGAAGAGGGCTCTATATAATCACATAACATATTTATTGAGCAAAGTTTTTAGTTATTGAAAACCTTGATTGTGGTTAGAAGTTCAGTAACTAAAAAGTTCTGTATAAAAAATATGTTATGTGCTTATATAGAGCCCTATTCAATTGAGGAAGTCGCAATTGAATAAGGCTCATGGTTCTTTCTTGTTTATACTTAATACTTTACCTTGATTGAAGTTTGGAATGACAGACGGTCCCCTCCTGCCAATCTTAATACGCCGGTCTTCTTGTAGTGTCTGTTTGAAAAAGAAAGTGAAATAGTTATTTGTATATTTATAATTTTTCATCTAGCAAAGCATGGCCTTTTCAGCATATAATGTCTTGTTGTATCTTACCTCTTCTTCTTTGTTGGTGTTCTTTAAAAGGGATTGTGCTTCACAGTGCACGGTGCAAATTGTTGAGAGACGCTGTTGATGCAGAGTCTGTTTGAATATTAAAAGAAATAGAAAGATTCAGCTTTATATGATCTATTGAATTGCAGTAAATTAATGTCATTTAAATATAGTTCTGTAATTATTTTCAATTGACCTTATTTTTTGTTGGGGGCTACAAACATATGTCACATACATGAAGCACATTCCATAGTTTAATGTAATTATTTTGTGTACGTGTGACATATCAGTATACATGACTCATATTTAAATGGTTAAATTAACCTTATTTTTTTTTTCCAACACACATAAATGTCTGTGTGTGAGATGTAACTATAGATGATACACATATATGTGCGTGTGACATATCAGTATACATGACATATAATGTAATTTAAATGTAGTTGTTTACTGCTTTTGTTTTAAGCTAATTTTGTTGCAGTGGCAATACACATAAATGTGCGTGTCACATGTCACTATACATTATACACATATATGTCCGTGTCACATGTCACTGTGAAGGGGCAATACACAGAAATGTGAGTGTCACATGTCAATATACATGATACACATATATGTCCGTGTCACATGTCACTATGCAGGGGCAATACACATAAATGTGCGTGTCACATGTCACTATACATTCTATACATATATGTGCGTGTCACATGTCACTATACATTATAGACATATATGTGCGAGTCACATGTCACTATACATAAACCTCTGTTTAATATAGAATTATGTTTTTTTGTTGTTTTGTTAAATGAACCGTATTTTTTTTGTGAGCCTATACACATAAATGTGCCATATATGTCACTACATAAATCCTAGTTTATTTTTTTATTTGTTTGACCTGTCCTGATAATAAAATGTAATATATTATAGCTTACCTCTCAGTTGTAATTTGCACAATGCAAAGTAGTAAATTAGTAAAGAATTGTCTTGTCAAGTAAAAGCAGCAGTTATCTCAGAAGTCACTCCGTTGATCACCTGAGGAGAAATGTATTTTTTTGTTTGAAATAGGCAGTATTTATAAACTTGTAGAAAGTTCTGGAAAGTGAGACCGTTAGAACGCAATACGCATGCGCTATTTGCGTTCCAGCTTACAATTTGCGTTCCATCCGCCATTTTCTGCGTATTACTGTTCAAAATGGTGTTTAATATGATTGTGATACGTTCCGCATAGTATGTGTTTCATTATTGCGAGTAAGTGTAGTGTAGTTACGTCTGAAGCCTCGTTTTCGTTTTGTTCGTCGGCCATTTTTTCTCTCGCTTAGCGATGGTATTAGTGTCTAAAGTGTTTTATTTTGATTTAAATGTAGGTGTAACTTGTTTTTTTGAGGTACTGGCTGGTTCCTCTTGCTGTAGGTAAGCTTTTTATGTGTTTGTTGTGTGTCTTTCTTAAGTTTTAAATGTTTGTATGTCGGCGTGTTGCGTCCGATGTTTGCGAGGTCGTAATGTGTGGTAACGTGTCTCGTATGGTGTTTGCGTGTGTAGCCTCGTTTTCGTTTTATTCGTCGGCCATTTTTTGTGTCGCTTAACAAATTATTTAGTGTCTAAACTCTTTTATTTTGAGTGCAATTAAGTTGTAAGTTGCATTTTTGAGGTCCTGGGTGCTTCCTGTTTGTGTAGGTAAGGTTTTTATGTATGTCCTGTGTGTATGTATTGTGTTTGTAATTTTGTAATGTTCGCGAGTTGCGTCCGAGTGTTGCGAGGCCGTAATGTGTGTGAACGTGTCGTATGTTGTTTGCGAGTGTCGTAATGTGTGTGAACGTGTGTCGTATGTTGTTTGCGAGTGTCGTAATGTGTTGCGACGTGAACTTTGCGAGATTCGCAGTTGTTTGGGTTGGGAATTTGTGTTGTGAATTTTGCAAGGGTCGCAGTTGCTGCAACTGAAGACCTCGCCTTCGGCGCTCCATGCCAGCAACTGAGAACCTGGCACAGTGCCTTTTGCAAGGGTCGCAGTTGCTGCAACTGAAGACCTCGCCTTCGGCGCTCCATGCCAGCAACTGAGAACCTGGCACAGTGCCCTCGCTACGCGAGGCTCGCGTCTCGCTGCGCGAGCCGCGGCCCTCGCTACGCGAGGCTCGCGTCTCGCTGCGCGAGCCGCGGCCCTCGCGTCTCCATGCCAGCAACTGAGAACCTGGCACAGTGCCCTCGCTTTGCGAGGGCCGCGGGCTCGCTACGCGAGCCCGCAGCGTTAGCAACAACTCGTACGCTCACAACTATATATGTGATGTTTATTTTATTTTCTTCATAGGTTGTGATGGTCATGCATGTGCCAATAAGAAAAGCCATGCTGCAACATGCTGAAAGCTATTAAATACACACTACCTCATTACAAACACATGGAAATGGCTGACAAATTAACCCTTTCTTACTCACAGAGGCTTTAATGTGCACCCTAAAAATACAAAGATCATCTTATATACATCTCATTTATCACATCTACAATGGGAAAACAAATAGTGGCCAAATTACACTGCCACATGGCATATATTAAGTACCAGGGGAATATTTTACATTTGGTTGTTCAGTCCCACAGTTGTGTTCGACTCTCTGTGACCCTATGGACTGCATCACACTTATTATGTCTCTGTCTGTGTGTATCCACAAAGCTTGCATGACAAAGATACTAGAGTGGGTTGCCAGTTCCTTCTCTAGTGGACTGTGATTTGTCTGACCTCTTTGCTATGACCTGTCCACCTACAGTGGCCCTACATGGTATAGCCCACAGCTTCATTCAGGTACACAAGCCCCTACACCACCACCACTTAGCAATCCAGAAGGGGACCAGGGGAACATACACCACACAAATCTACTCTAACTCATCAGGAAGGACCGCAAAAACACATGGAGGCTGTGCAGAGTCGTGGAGCACCAGCCACTAAGCCCATCCTGGAAAGTCCCACGCCATTGCTGTATACCCATTATCATTTGGTGACATCCCATTAAGTGTTTTGCTATCAATCAATTTACATTATCATCTGTCATACTGTTATCAGGCCTTCAGGGAATGTTGATACTCCGCAGTATCACAAATTGGACTTGAGTGTATTAACCCTCTATTATGATATATGACATATATTATTATATGATATGTTATCATATGATTACTATTATTATTATTACTAGCGACTTGCCCGTCAAAAATTACGCCAATAAAATTTGAAGCCTGGCAACGCTGTTTGCCACAAAATGTGAATATATGGCCCCTCTGAGCACCTTCGGGGCTCATTGCAAACCTCTCCACTGCCAAGCTGCACCTTTCCTGCTTTGCAATGATCCCCTTCTGCGCTCATTGCGACCCCCACGATGAGCGCGGATCGCAATGAGCGCCTTCGGCATTTGTTGCTAGCCTCTCCCACTGTGTATTTTATAGGCCTGTGTTGTTTAGGGGCCTACTGCCTTGGGTTAAGTGTTACTGCCTTGGATTAAGTGTTAGTGGCTTGAGTTAAATGTTACTGCCTTGTGTTAAGTGTTACTGATTACAAAATATTCCTCAAATTAACTTGCAACCTGAATCACCGACTCCCTGGCTCCCCCCCTGTGCTGTGTGTGAGTTAATTAGAGGCATATTTGTGTGTTTTTGCAGGTCTTTCCAGTTCAGTGGTTCAGCGGTTAAAGTCATATTTTTGCGAGCCCTGCAGTCCATCTATGTGCTTCGAGTTGTAAGTCCTACGGGCCGTAATTTCGAGGCTGTCGCTAAATCCAGGGGCTTCGCGATGAGTGCCTTTGGTGCTCATTTTAATTAAGTCCCAAGTTGTGGCCCGGTCAGGAGTGGGAGAGAATTGGTGTCCAGCCAACTCATCAATTGCATGTCACCAGGTGGCAGTAGTGGACCTGTTGAGAGTGGTCCCCAGGACCTCTACATCCCTGCAGGTGGTTGCTGGCTCATTTACATTTCAGTCATTTGAAAGGGCTTGAAACGTGCCGGTGATGCATGTGAGGGCCCAGGGGTGTTACTCACAATGGTCTTTCTGCTGATGGCCCGGCCTTCTGTGATTGGCCCGGGCTCTCGTCTTCCTCCTCCACCACCTGCATTGGTGATAATGGTTTCTCTGGTGGAGCCACCGCCTGTGTCTCTGCAGGCGGGGTTTGCTTCTGGGTACTGAAATGAGAGGACAATATTATTTGAGTATTGATTCTCTGAACAATTGTTTCTGTGTGTATCCCTGACATCATGGTCACTTGTAATTGGCTGTGGGGGTTGTTTCCTGTAGATAAACATTAAGCTGTATCATGATCATTGTGGATCCTGGCTTATATCAACTTATATATATAGCTGGTGCGGTGTGCCATCTGCAGTTCATTAGGACACATGCTCATCTTAATCTGTTGTGCAGTGTGTGAGACTGACCAATCTGTGACCAATTCTCTCTCACTCTCTATCTCTCTCTAGCTCTCTCTAACACTCTCATCTCTCTCTAACACTCTCTATTTCTCTCTCTATCTCTCTCTAACAATCTCTCTCTGTTTCTCTCTCTAGCACTCTCTATCTTTCTCTAACACTCTATATTTCTCTCTAACACTCTCTATTTCTTTCTCTAGCACTCTCTATCTCTCTCTAACACTCTCTATATCTCTCTCTAGCACTCTCACCCTCTCTCTCGACTATCTATTTCTCTCTCTAGCACTCTCACTTGCTCTCTCTAGCACTCTCTATTGCTCTCTCTAACACTCTCTATCTCTCTCTAACACTCTCTATCTCTCTCTCAGTCTCTGTCTATCTCTGTCCCTCTCTATATATCTTTCAAAAACCCACCAACTCCTAGACCTGTGTGTTGACTTTCTCAGCTACAGAACAATCAAAGACTTGTGGTTTTCGCAGACGTTTAAACCAGTTACCGCCGCATTGATTGGCATTCTCCGCTTCCTATTGGTTAATTGACCTATGACGGGATAGCAAATTACTGGCAGTGCTTGATCTTGATGCGTGTCATCGGATTGGATACTCTGAAGCATTACATGTGAATGCAGATTTTACAGGCTTGAGACTTCGGCCCGTAACTTGCACCCTTGCTCAATTGAATAGCTCCGTATTTGGAGATGAACAGGAGCCCGTAGCACTCCCACAGACATGCGAGATGCGGGTCTGAAATTGAATCAGGCTCCCAGTTTTTATTCACAGGAACAATAACTGCTGCAAATGTAAAATAAGTTAAAAACTCTGAAAATGCAACTTAAAAAATCAGGACCTCGTTTTCACTAGCTCAACTTAGAGTGTACCAGCAGAGTTATGGAGCTTTACGGAAAAATCACTTACTCCCTCTGTTAGATTGATACAACCTTATAACATTTTATTTATTAGAAGGAGGCCCTCACATTGTTGTGAAATCTACTTTTGCAGGGATATATATAATGACATCCTACTGTATATTATGCAGTTTTATAGCATGAAGTATTGGAATAAATATTATAAGTCTCTCTCTCATCCTGTAAACTAGTGACACTAATGTTGTGTACGGTTACTGCTCAGTGAGTGAGTGAATCTCTTAAAAATGTTCTCTGCTTAGCATGCGTATCTATTTTATCTATAATACATAATTGCAATATAATCCAATATTGCCAGTTGTCAACAAGGGTATTCTGGTTACAAACCACTAAACCTTCAGCCTTATAAATGTCCGCAGAATCCCTCCAAGGGCTATATTGGACCATATAACACAGTTAACCATTGTGTATTTTCTCTCTTAATAATGTTCAGTACATCTTCATCAAGCATGACCCATGCATGATCCATTTAGGCTTAGATGATGCATAACGGACATGACGACTGATTGGGAGAAACAAGCTTTATTTATAAACAATTATATATAACAAAACATAACTTTATGTACACAAAATACCGCAATACTTTTTCCGGGGGTAGAGCCCGGCCACGGACAGTGACCTCACGCTTTGGGCCCTGCCCAAAGCCCCAATGCTTATGTTAAGCACGCCCTGTGTGGTAGGGCCAACGCCCACATAGGCCAGTGGGCCGGGCAACTCACCTCCCGCTACAGAGCACACGAGGGACGCCTCCCGAGACTGCGATCCCCCCTGCTGTCTATCAAAGCCAAGGCCCGTACAACGCTCTCCCTGAACTCCAACATCAGTAACTCCTGCCCGATTTTTGTAAGATGTGCCTTGTCCTTACCGAAAAACTTGTCGGCACCGACCGGCTCAAACTCCTTATATCAGATGCCAACGAACCCCAACTTCCTAACGAAACTTGCCAGCTGCTGGTCTTGATTTATCCAAACCGAAGGGGTCTTGAGCGTTACGCCAGGATCGTCTTTTAATCATCTCTTACCAAATCATAAACGTACCCAGGAACTTCTAGATCCATTATTCCACGTCTCTCTTCATGACCTTTAGCATCCTCCTCATGGGAACCGTTCCCAGATCATGCCCGCCAGAATGAATCAATATAACACTGGGCTGACCGTAACGCTGGGCATATGTGTCCAACAACCCGTCCATCTGCGCCCACCGCAGACCTCGAATCCCGCACCACCGCACGTGTAAGTCCATAACAGGGAAACCCAGTTGTGTCTTTCCTTCCGTTACTGCGGCTAACCTGTGGGCCCAGTACACGTACGAATGGCCCACGATCCATAGTTGCCTCTGTCCTCCTGAAAGCAGAAAGCAACATCCATTAGACCACTGCCCTAGGCCTCACATAGGAACGAAAGCGTTCTGACTCCCATCTACCGATACGCTTTACTGCAGCATCGGGCAAACCTAGCCTGGCTGCCTCCGAGGCTGCCCCAATACAGAAAGAGTGTGTCCCAAACTCTGACTGATCTAGCCCGAGATGCTGCAATGCGCTTTTTAACACTCTTTTGAATTGCTAACGGGATAACGCCGTCCCATCTGCGTGAACCAGCAGCGAACACCCGCCGGTCGCGGTGTAAGGTACTCCTCTATACAGCATAGGGGCAACACTCCGTGCCAACCTTGTGCAGAACCACCTCTTTTCCTTTTCCGACTTGGTGGGTCTTAGACCTCCGTAACCATATCACTACCGTGCCTTCCCTCAGGCAGGTATCCACCACTTGCAGTCCCCCGGAACCGTGTCTACTGTATCCGAAACGCTCAGAAGAACGCCAGGGAAAAAGCCATAAGGAAAAGTAGAGATTCAAAGGGGGTTCTGCAAACCACCACCAACACCTGAGCCACTCTCAGTAACAAGGAAAAGGTAATCGTCCGCCTGTTGTCCGGCCTGCGATCACCCTCGAACATGCTGCGCACCACCTTGCGCACTAGAAACTCCTTTGTAAGGTCCCTCTGCCCTGCCAGCTTAAACATGAAAGCCAGCGCTGTTACCTGTCTCCCTACTACGGCTCTTGTTTCGCCTTCCTCTGCGCAATGCAGCAGGTACCAAAGCAGGATCCCTAGGGTCTTATCTTCCGCCGTAGTACCACCAGCCATTGCCACTAGGCCATACCATTTTGCCCACACGCGTCTGTACGCGGTCCATGTTGCTGGGGCAGTGTCTGATGAGTCTCGTCACCTGGCAGCTCCAAGCTCCCAGAGCTCCGCGGGAATGCATTCCCCCAGGGCGTTCGCCTGAGGGGCCAATGCCCTGAACCGCTCCTCCTGAAACCGAGAAAGGGCATAAGCAATCCTGTTGTCTACCCCTGGAACGTGCCTCGCCTGGAACCATATGTTCAGGCGGAGGCAGCATAGTACAAGATGACGGAGTAATCGTACTACTGGTATGGATGTTGCAGTGATGTTATTTATGGCTTCCACCACCCCCATCTTATCTGTGTGGAATAAAACTCGCCGGTCCCGGAAAGCCGGACCCCAGATGTGTACTGCTGACAAAATGAGAATAACTAGAGGAATGTGAGGTTCTTTGTCAAACCTGCCAATACCCATTCCTCCGGCCAGGCCGCAACGCACCATCTCCCCTGGAGATATGCCCCGCAACCTACCGTTCCAGATCCGTCCGTGTAAAGCTCCAACTCTGCGTTGGTTGCTCTCTTCTTTTGAAGAAACCCAAACCCGGTAAACTCAGCAAGGAAAACTGACCATACTGACCGTCGTAGGGACACCCTAAGCACGCCTTGCAGCGCACTGAGCTCCCCTCGCATGTCGACCACTTTTTCCCAGGGAAGACTGCATTCCATTGTCATGGAATCGATCCGAATCCCCAGGAAGGTCAACTTAGTCGTGGGGCCCTCGGTTTTGTTATGGGTCAGCGGTACTCCGAGATCTTGACAGATTCCGGTGAAAACCTCGTACCGCCACCATGCCATGCCCCCATAGACTTTGTGGTCATTACAAATTTCGTCTATGTAAACAAACCTGAACTCTGTTCGGGGTGTCGCTCACATAGAACACAGACCCAGAAGGAGAAAGCTTGAAGTCAGGTATCTAACGTCCTGGGCAGCTGTCTAAAGGACTTACGACCGTCATCACACTCCCGGAGGCCCCTCTCACCCACTTCCAGTTGTCTGGACATGGGGAGGAGGGAGAACAATTCTACAAATTCCCTCCTCCAGATCTTTTCCTTAACCTCTTGGGTAAGATGCACACCCAAGTTATCCAATGAGCACAAGACTATGGGTCTCATGGCTGCATCGGTAACCCTGCATTGGTACTGCCTGCTATCGCACCCAAGACCCCTGCCGACTCGGGGGGCCCGACCGTCCCCTTGTTCGCGGCCGGCGCCGCCTGCACCGCCGCCCCACTGGTAGATGGTTAGGTCCATGCGCTCTTCGCTAACCCCCCTATCCACGAGCCCATCTCTTGCTCACTGACAGTAATGTTGTGTGTAGCTAAAAGGGTCTTAAGGGACCCCAAAAACCCAGCCTTTGTGTGTAGGGGTTCACTTTCTCCTTTTTCTGCTGCGCAACCCAACATCGTGCGCTCACCTGCTTCCGGAAGCCTCGGAGTGGAGACTGCCAACGGGGTATCCCTGCGTTTCTCCTGACGCTCTGACCGTCTGGCCCTCCGCGGGCTCCACCTCTCTGATCCGGGGCAGGCGCAGCTGCACCGGCAAGATCTCCTGCTTCTCGGTCTGGATCTCCTTCCGGACCTGTGGGTGCAAGAGGAACAGTCACTAACTCTCCATGACCTGCATGCCTGTTCCCATACCGTCCGCTCCTCCCCGGAGGAGTGGTCCTGGTCACCTATGCTTGCGAGACTGGAGTAAGCTAGCGCCGCAGCCTCTGCCGCCCCCCATAGGGGTTCCCCTGAGACTTTGTTTGGCGTTGTAAGGTCTGTCTGTTGGTCGGTCTTAGCCCCTTTTTGCTGTGGCCTAACCGTCTCGCCCTCAGTCTCAGCTCTAGGATGTCTTAGTGGGGTATGTGTGAATAGCAGTGGACTGTACCTGCTTGTAGCTCGAGTGGGGCGCGCTGGCCTTGCCACTGCCGCTGTCACTGGCACGTCATCGATTATGCCCATGCTGTCCTGGCTGTTCATTTCGCTGACCACTCTGTTCCGTCTCTCTCGCGTCATCGCCATGTCCCGCTCACTGCCTAGGGTGCGTCCCTGTAAAGTACCAGAAGCACTGTTAGCACGGGAAGTCGTAGGGACCGCATGGTCGGCGAAATGAGGGTCTGTAGGAGCTTTTTAGGGCTCCCGGCTTTTCTCTTACCCCCTGTGCCCCCTTTATGGGGTGGTAGCGGGGTGTTCCTTGACCTTTGCCACGGCCTAGGTCCTTTAGGCAAAGTGACTGGTGGTGGCCGGAGTTCTAGGCCCTCACCTTCTCCACCCGTGGGCCTGGCTCTCACCTGGTTGAGTAGTATGGGGTCCTGGCTGCCCTGACCCGTAACCCCCTCCTCTCTTGTGGCTCTGCCTACTGATGGACGGGGGTCTGCTAGCCCTACGCTGATGGGATGGGAATATGTCCCCCTGGCACCTCCGGTATTGACCAGTCCACCAGCCACCGCAGGCTGTTCCTGTTCAATGTGCTGAGGGTCAAGCGCAGAAGGCATGGGGGTCCCAGCCTGTCCTGCACCCACCTGACCCCTTGGCTTAGTGCACTGGTCCTGTCCTCGGCCAGTAAGGCCTCTATGTCTTCTGCATCCATGGTATACAGGCACACAAAGGAGACAACCACAAGCCAGTACAGAAACAGTGTAAGGAAACCACACACTACACACACCCACAGCACTTGAAATGACAGGGACAAAACAACACAAAAAACTGGGAAAAAAGACACACAACAACAAGCACCCAGAGCGTAACAGTATGCACCTTATGTGCTAGTAAGCTGGGGAACAAATCTCCTTTCAGTCGGAAGAACGCTCTGCTGTGCCAAACAACGTGAAACACGGACGCACGACACGCCCCTGACGCTACTGATTGGCTGACAGCCTCACAGGCTCCGCTGGGTCACGCGACGCTACGTGCTGACCCAGCCTGTGCAGCCTCCGCGTCAGACATTATTACACACTCAGTGCACTATGCAGGTCTTTTTACTGTTGTCTGTCTGCAGATGGCTGTGCATGAAAAAAATTATGTAGTGCTGTGAAGGCAGGTGCAGGGGGGTTCATCCCCGGCAATTAAACAGAAGGTGTCAGAAGTTGATACAGCAGGCATAAGTAAAGGCACAAAAGTGGCCATAAAATGGTGTGAATCAATAAAATAATTTTTACCAAATACATTTGGGTATCCCTTTCTTAAGGGTATGATACCATTTTTGTTATATATTTTTTATTTTATTGTGAAATAAGATGTACAGATCTAGATATCACTGATGTATTTGAAGTTATCAAAAGGGAATTAGATCTTCCATGTTTACATTACTGATCATTTATGTATCATGGTGCAACTCAAACAAATATGTAATTCTTCTCTACACCTCTTCTCAGTGCAGTTAAAAAAAATGCTAAAATAGAACAAGTTCTTAATTTACATTTACTTGATTAAGAGATGGTACATAATCTGAGGTTTCATAAACTGATATAGAAACAGGACTTCTAATTACCATTATGTGGCATAGCTCAGTAGAGATGGTAGGTTCTCCATTAAATATCAAAATATTTCCCAAAAGCTATTGCCAAAGAGAGATGTTTTTGGTATATTTACTGAAAACGGAGTCTCTATTGGCTTCAGTGAGTTTTTGAAATATGCGTTGCAAAATCTAATGGGTTTATTGATTCCATGTCTTCTGGCTGTTAAGATGGTTATGTGCATCAAATGTATTATTTTTATTTTTAGAAATTATTTTCTTATGTTTTGAGAGATTAATATTTTTAACTTTACATGGCATTTTATTTATGCCTTGTCTAGGGCTCACGTGATGGAGTTTGCTAATAGTTCATATTCATTTTTTAATCTCTCTCTCTCTCTTTGTATATATACAGTAACCAAATGACTAGTGAGTTTCCGCCAATGAGGCAGTTTTTGCCCATGAGCAGACAAACTTTTCATGAAACTTTTTCAGGTAACTTTAAACATTACAGGTTTCTTTAAGACCAACCCAATCTGGTATAGAGCATATCTCAAATGTCAACAACAAATATCATAAATATTGAACAAGGTGTGACTGATAGTATATGACATCAACTAAATTAAAGGAATGTAATTTGCCAGTGTATAATATATTACATGACTGTAATTGTTTCTGTTCAAAGCATGGTGGGCAGGTAAGGAATTGAGGATTTGCAACTTTACGTGTTACTGCCTGCTTCTGAGCATGTTCGAAGAGATGGTGTCAAATACTAAAAACTGATCTTAATCGTTCAATGAGATATAAAATCTCCCTCCTTAGATTAGATAAAAATAATAGCAGAGCACAGTCCCCCAGTCTCTAACTCAACACGTAGTATTGAGAACAGCCAACATGGAAAGTACAATTAGAGCATATTGGAACATTTTGCATGTGATTTTTTCCTAAACTACAGGAGTTTTTTAATGATTTACCACAAAAATGTAAAAATTGAATATCATATCTCCCAGGTGTCAGAAGGCCTTGAGTATTCACTAGTTTAGGAACGTACAGGTGGAGTCATTCAAACATAGTCATGTCTAGACTCACAGATGACCTAATGATTTCCTTAAATGATCAATACAATGTAAATATCCAAGAAATAAACCAGTGTATTGTTATTTAACTATATGACTGTAAACTGACTGTCATTTGGTTATGTTTAAAACAGTACAGTAGTCAGATATTTACATATTAAAATCCTAAGTCTGAGAAAGTGCAAACATGGGTAAGGAAGGTCACAAAGCTAGCTTTTCATTAAAACTAAAATAAATATTGATGCCATTGTTCCATGACACCTTGGTAAAGGCTGTTTATAAGAGAGGAGTTTACATCTTTGTAGAAGCAGGGTTTGAAGTTTAACATATGAGTACCAACTTATGAGAATATGTGTGGGAATGGGTAGGTGTCAAATACTAAAAGTTCCAATTATGTAATAAATCCTCTGATCCCTTCTTCCATTACCCTATCCTCCACTCCACTACTACTAATAGATAAGCAGAGACCCTTCAGGGCCTCATTCAATTGCGATTCGGCCAATTGAATCGGGCTCTATATAAGCACTGAGCATATTTTTTACAGAAGTTTTTAGTTAGTGAAGACCATTCTTTTGGATAGATGTTCACTAACTAAAAACTTCTGTAAAAAAAAATGCTATGGGCTTATATAGAGCCCTATTAAATTGGCCAAATCGCAATTGAATGAGGCCCTCAGACTTCAAGCAAGCAGGATACTGGGAAGCCAGACAGCATAGAGACAGATACATTTTAAACTCTCTATAAAACTTATTTTTATCATTTCATTATTTACTTTTTTACTAGCTCTCAATTTACTTCTAGCAGATTGTGGGCCTGGTCCTTTGTTGCATATGCAGAAGGACAATGATGTTCCAGAAGCATGAAAATATATGAAACTGGCTTAAGTGGGACAAATAGGCCAAGTATAAAGTGAGAAGTTTTCACTAAACACTGAACTATAGTGAATCAGTATTGTGGTAGTGAAAACAATAATCATGTCCTGCTTATTGCAAGTGTGGGGTTGCCTTAACCTACAAGTCTTTGTTTTTAACTCCTTAGCTCTCAAATGTCCAAAGATGATAATTTTCTTTAAAAATAATGCACTATTAGGAAAAGATAACACCATCTTTAAATTAAGATTTAGAGATACACACAATTAATGTGTGCATAATTCTCCAGAAATCCATGGGCCTCATTCAATTGCGATTTGGCCAATTGGATATAGCTCTATTAAACCACAGAGCATATTTTTTTACAGAAGTTTTTAGTTAGTGAACTTCTATCCAAAAGCAAGGTCTTCACTAACTAAAAACTTCTGCAAAAAAAAATATATTCTATGTGCTTATATAGAGCCCTATTCAATTGGCCAAATTGCAATTGAATGAGGCCCCATGTGTCCTGTAGACCGGATGCTCCAGGGTTCTGTCTTTCTTCTTCACTTGCTCTTAATTAAGGATACTTGGGATTATCAGCCTGATTAAATTATGATTCGGTCAATTGAATAGGGCTCTATATAAGCACATAGCATATTTTTTTACAGAAGTTTTTAGTTAGTGAACTTCTATCCAAAAGCAAGGTCTTCACTAACTAAAAACTTCTGTAAAAAAATATGCTCTGTGCTTATATAGAGCCCTATTCAACTGTCCGAATCGCAATTTAATAAGGCTGTATATATCTAATTCAATGCCAAAATGACCTCTTTATGGCATGTGATTGTTTTTCTGTGTTCATTAACATTACCAGAGAAGCCGTGCAGCCCTCCAGGCAGTAAAAAGTTTGCTTTTCAAAAAAAGAAAACTACACTAGCTCACAACTTAAAAAAACAAAAAAACAAATAAAGTTCTACTGACACTGGATGATCTATGTCTCATTTTTTGGCTGATTCAAGCATGACCGCTCAGGTTAATATTTAACGCACCAAGGTGAGAGAACCAGTGAAATTTGGCAGTGTTTAGGGAAATATTAAAGAATGTTTTTGTAGACGATTGGATCACTAATCACTTATGTCTAACAGCAATAAATAATGACCTGAGTGTTCACAGGTAATTAATGTGTTGATTGTTTCACGCCTTGAGTTGCTGAGAAAAAGGAATTGGAGGTGTGTTATGGGAAGGGGCCAGTTTGAGTACATGGCTGGTAACTATAAGAAAAACTACTTTTTTCATCATAAGCTTATAAAAGAAAATGGGATTTATCAATATCTCTCTAAGTCATTAAACAGAGCACCAAAAACCAAGAGAGAAAACTTTTTAACTTTTTAAATTGAATGCATATTACCATACTTTGTTTTCTCAAGAGTTTTTATATCACCCAGTTATTCTGCTTTATGGCCTCTCAGAGTATTTGTGCCTGCAGCTTCTGAAAGGACCAAAAATCACAAGCTATTTGCACATTTTTACACATGATTTACTGTAACAAAAAAAGTTATTTTGGTTTCTCCAGATTATACTAACACCGATGGAAAAAATCTAAAATACTGAAAATAGCTGCAAATATTCTTTTCTATAGACAAAGTCTTCAGCTCTTCTCTAACTGGCACCTTTGCTATGTCCCATTAAACAGTATTACCATGCATATCCTTTGTTATTCAAGAATATAAAACTCGATCCAAATCCCTAACTTATCTGCAAAAAAAAGGCTTTTTGCAATTATAACAGATTTTTTTGTGTGCAGGTAATGCACAGATTGAAAACTCTACTATTCTTGTTTTGCGATGCTTCAGCAGTCGCAGCAGTGGAGGAATGGTTGAGGGGGGGGGGGGGATGCCTCAGCCCCAGCTGCAGGCACACACACATCAGGGACAGAGGGGGAGGCACCTGATCCCAGTGGTAGTGGGAGTGCTGGAGGAGCATGTCTCAAGGGGAAGTTGAGGAGATGTTCCACCCCAGACAATGTCAGTCAGGAGAGACTGTTCCCAAGCACAGGACCCCCAATTAAACTCAAGAAGAATGTTCATCGTGCTATCCGTGCCTGTACCCATATGTTCCATGGGGCATAGATGTGAGGCTTGGCCAGAGGGCCACGAAATGCAAGGAGGTAGCTAGGGAGATCAGTCTTTGTGAAGGATGTGACGTCTGTAATGCACCTCTTTGACGACTGATGGTGCAGAGTGAGGCGGAAGATGTCTGAGGAGGCTAAAGCAGCAAAAGCAACTGGTGTTGGCACTCTAGTCTAGATTGTCTGCTTCAACGAGTGGGAGAGGATGCTGAGGCATTGGATCACCTCAGCAACTCCTGGGTCTGGTGGACACTCAGCAGGCAGGAGCCATGCCAGATGAATATAATAAACACTATCATCCCATAACATACTCATGTATGAGTATGTACACCACGTACACCACACAAATCCTAAGGAGACACAGGGGAGGGAGATAGGGGAAAGAGACACAGGGGAGGGAGATAGGGGGGGAAAGGTGGAGAGACAGAGGGGGGAAGAGATAAAGGAGGGGGAAGAGACACAGTGGAGGGAGATGGGGTAGGAAGACATAGGGGAGGGAGAGGAGGAAAGGGATAGGGGGAAAGGAGGCACAGGAGAGGGGGAAAGGAGACACAGGGGGGACACAGGGGGAAGAGACACAGGGGAAGGAAAGGGGGAGAGGCACAGGAAAGGGAGGGGGGAAGAGACACAGGGAAGAGAGAGGGGGGAGAGACACAGGGGAGGGAGAGGGGGGGAGAGACACAGGGGAAAGGCAAAGAGATACAGGGAAGGGAGGGTAGCGCTTGCAAAGTCATGGGCTTGCGCATGCCACGCCCTGCAATGAGCGCCAAAGGCGCTCATTGTGAGGCCAGTGATAAGTGCCAAACGCACTCATCGCTAGGCCCATAAAGGGTAGGGGGGGGGGGAGGCGAGGCCTGCAAGTTAGAGTGGTGGAGAGATTCGCAATGAGCTCCAAAGGTGGTCATCGCGAGGCCAGTAAAGTAGAGGGCAGGATAGGCTTGCAAAGAGCACCGAAGACACTCCTTGTGAGGCCTTGATGAGCACCAAAGGCGCTCATCGACAGGCCAATAAAGTAGTAGGGGGAAAGGTGAGGCCCGCAAATTTGAGAGGGGTGGGGGAGAGGCTTGCAATGAGAGGGGGGAAAGGCTCGCAATGAGCACCGAAGGCGATTATCGCAAGTCCCGCAAGTTACAGGATTGCGAGGCTTCATATATTTTTGCCTTCATTTTTGACGGGCAAGTCGCTAGTATCATATAATTATAATTATCAAACTGTGAGTTGTTGTCACGCTTGCCTCGCAAAACGAGGCGAGCCGTTGAGGCATAGAAGCCTTCCGAGCTTGGAGCACTTAGGCGATGAGCGCCAAAGCACACTGGATTGAAGCACCCTGGACTTAGACTGAAATTGAGGCAAAGCGAGGCGAGCAGTTGAGGCATTGAAGTACGGGGGACTTAGCTTGCAAGCAGTTGACGAATGTGGGATTTACTTAGGCTGCAAACAGTTGAGGAACGCAGGACTTAGAAAAAACTAATTCCGACCTCAAAGCAAGCGTGACTTAGCCTGCAAGCGGTTAAGAAACGCAGGACTTACTTAGGCTGCAAGCAGTTGAGGAACGCGGGACTTAGAAAAAAAAAATTCAACCTCGGAATCTTGGGGGCAAAAAATACCGACCTCGCAAAAATACTAATTTAACAGATTTTGCGTCCATCGCATAGCGAGGGACGCCTGTGAGTCTTGCAAAGTGAAGCGATGAGAGCAGTTGAGGGAGGCAGTTGGTTCAAACGTGTAACTCGAAAACATTGAAAAACAACCAAAATAAAAAAAATAAAATAAAATTAACACACACACAGCACAGGGGGAGAGCCAGGAAACCTGGGAATGAAGTTGCAAACTAATTGGAGACATATTTTCAGTTTTTCGTTGAACAAAAATCGGCTAATCGAGGGAAAAAATGGCGGCCGAAAAACGTAAAAATTCTGAAACAGGATGAAAACGAGGCTGGGTAATGCCAGGCAAGCAGAACTTAGAAAATAAACAACGGCAAAAAACGTAACACTTACACTAACAATGCCAGGCATGCAGGACTTTGAAAATAAAAACAAAGCAGGTGCTCAGAGGAGCAAAAGCCTCACATTGTATGGCAAACAGCATTGCCAGCCTAACAATTTTTTTCCCGTCATTTTTGACGGACGATTTCCTAGTAGCATAATGATCACCACATCACCATATGGAGCAAGATTATTGTCCTGCTTACCCTGTTTTCTCTGGCAGGACCTGGACACAGCAGGTTGATAGGATAATGTGTACAATAGCTCTGTCTGGGTGGGGTTCTTACACAGTAAGTCTGCCATTGGAAGTAACAAAATGGAAAAACTAACAACATAGTATACTAAATACAAAGATGGCAGAAACATGCTAGTGTACGTCTTTCTTCCTCTACTAGCTCTTGTTAGCTACTAGCTTACCCATGAAATAGGAGACCTGACTTGCCGTTGTGTATTTTCTAAGTTTTGCTTGCTTGGCGTTGCAGAGCCTCGTTTTCATCCTGTTTCAGAATTTTTACGTTTTTCGTCCGCCATTTTTTCCCTCGATTAGCCGATTTTCGTTCAATGAAAAACTCATAATATGGCTCCAAATAGTTTGCAACTTCAATTCCCAGGTTTCTTGGCTCTCCCCCTGTGCTGTGTGTGAGTATGGTATTTAAAAAAAAAAAAATTATTTTGGTTGTTTTTCAATGTTTTTAAGTTACGCGTTTGAACCAACTGCATGCCTCAAGTCCCTCAACTGCTCTCATCGCTTCATTTTGCAAGACTCACAGGTAAAGTCAGACACATTTTATTGAATACACATGTCAACCATTTTGTACAATGCAAAATTGACAGAAGGTACATTTCTTCAATAAACCAAAATAAACAGCAACAACCCTCAGTGTCCCAATGTCCATATGGTTGTGACAGTCCAGAAAGGCCATTTTTGGTAGGGCTTAGGGGTATTCAACCCTAATCCCAAAAGTGAGTAATGATGCCAAATTTGAAGAACCAGACTATGCCCCCACCCAGCAGGATCCATTGTACGAGGAGAAGCAGAAGGAGCAACACCAGCCGACATACAAAGTCCCAGGATATGATGAGGAGAAAGATACCTATATGTGGTCAGTGGGGTAATCTGCAAGTAGAGTTTGACCGCTATGGCCCTCTCCTACTCTAGATTAATTTGCCACCTGGGACCTCATACTAGTCCGACCCCTAGCACCCCAACCTGCTCCTCCACCACCATCTGCTCTTTCAGTTACATTGATACAGGCCACCAACAGTCTATACACCCTCAGTTTTTTGGGGACCACGATTGAAGAGCTTGCCTCATACCAACAATGACAGGAGACCATGGTGGTCAGTCTTCGATGTGGTTAACAATGTCATATAGAGATAGTGATAGTACTCTTGACCTACTGATTGCGGTCAAGCTAAGCACTCCTTGTGAGATGCCACATCATTGCTAAATAGCTGCTAATGTTATGGCAACTGATTTCTCATGACAGATACAGCATGGTTGGCACTGCTTATAGACGAACATCAGGTAAGTTGGTTTATTGTTACAGTAAAACAGTAAAACACTATAAAGCATTGTACTGTACATACATTTCTTGCTAAATCTTTTTCCTTCTAATTTTTTTTAATATGACCATACTCTGATCATGTATGACAATAGGGTGATATTGCTACGTAACTCAAATACAGTGGCAAGCACTTCAAAACTGCAGAGTCATAGCAACATAAGATGAATGCTTGCTAATGCCAGAAGCTTATCAGGGAAAATGAGCGAGCTAGAATTATTAGCTGTACATGAGAAATGGGACTTGATAGGATTTACTGAAACATGGTGACTGGACGGTTAATTTGGATGGTTATAACCTATTTAGGAAAGATAGAGTTGATGGCAGAAGAGGAGGAGGTATGTCTCTGTATGTTAAGATTGATTTTAAGTCTAAAGTCAGAGAAGATATTTATGATGGAACTAGCGATAAAATTGAATCTTTGTGGGTTGACAAACAAATCCTAAAAGACTATTGGCAGGAATAGATTACGATAAGGCATAAAAAGCAGGAATTTAAAGCGTACAACAAAGAGCGAACAGAGACTGCTTTACAAGGAAATCAACAAGGCTTGCAAAAGGGCTGTTGCAACACAAAAACATAAAAATAATGCCTGCCATATCATCCCTTTCTCACTCACAGAGGCTCTCATGTGGACCCCAAAACAAAAAGATAATTGCATATACATCTCACTCATGAATAGTGGGCAAATTACACCGCCACATGACATATATCAAGTACCGGGGGAACATACACCACGCGAATATACTCTAACCCATCAGGAAGGGCCACAAACACACATGAAAGCTGTGCAGAGGCACGTGAAGCAACAGCCAACTCACCCCCATCAGTAATAAAGAGGAGAGAGGTAAATAGAGGGAGGGGAGAGATAGAGAGGAGGAGGGAAGGCGAGAGCTAGAGAGGGGGAGGGAGAACGAGAAGGATATATACTGTTATTATTATGTCATTTATGACGAGCAAGCTACCAATATTATTATATGATTTGCATGATTAATATTATATGTATTGATCTATTACTCACTAACTAGGGCTCATTAGTTGGCTGATAGAGGAATGTGACACAAATGTGATGTATGTGGATGTCCCACAACCCAAACCATTGAAAACGCACTGACACAGTGAGAACGGAATAACAAAACTTTATTTCATACACAGAGTACACTCAGAAATGTACAGGACTGTGCATTAATATCACGGGTGCAGTGTGGGCAGATCCCAGAAGGGCAGGAGTCTTTTGGGGGGAAAGGGGATACCGAAAGGGGGTAATGTCATAGTCCAGAAAAAGCATGATGCATTGCACCTACCAGGGTCACATGTGGTCACTACACCACTGCAACCAGAATCTGAGGGAATAAAAGATCATCAGAAATCATTCCATTTAATTGAAGTAACCAGTAATGTGCATAGCACTTACAACTTGTCTATATCTTTTCAATGAAACAGATGCTTAATCCTCTGGACTGTGGAATCCAATCCAGTTTCATACATACAGTTTGATCCCAAAAACAAAAATCTGAAGAAAAAAAAAGGCGGGGAGAATAAAAAATTAAAAACATGCATGTACAGTACAGAGCTAAATACTGTAACTGTAACAATATACCAACTCACCTGATATCCTTCTGCAAGCATTACTAACTATTAGCTAGTTCTCAGGATATTTCACAGGGCATGACCATTATTATTGATGTGTTATCTCACAATAAATGCTTAGCTGTGACCAGTGTCAGTAGTCAAGGTGTCCTATCACCATCTCCATATGATACTGTTCATCAACATTGATATCACATCCATTAGCTATACAGCTGATAGCACATGTTAAAGGATACTCATGATATCAGCAATATGGGACAAATAGCCATCAATACAGAGAGGACACAAAGGTCAGCAGCCAGATTCAATGTTACTTACTTATATTGAGGACAGGATCACATGCTTCACTAGTGCATATATTTATGCTGGTTGTCATTAACATGCCATTTGTGAGACTTTGCAAGTCCATCACCATAGTGGTATTAGTCTACATTTAAGCTAACAACAATCTTGTCTTACATAGTTACATAGGGCCTCATTCTATTATCGGCCGTAAATCGGCCGTAAGGCTGCGATTCCTTGCGGGGGTTCAGTTAACTCGCGATTCTATTATACGGCCCCGCAAGGATCTCCTCTTACGGCCGCCCGCATATCTTGAAACCGGCCGTAAGCTGTGAAATCTAAAAACGCAAAAATAAATTCAAGCCTGCACTGTACAGCTCTGTAAATGCTAGGGATCATATTGGGGACATGAGGATTAAAAGTAACCCACTCTCAAGCTTGCACATCAGCCCAAACCCGAGTTCAAATTAACTGTTTATTTTCCGGCTGCGGTGTGGGCGGGTCTGAAGTGCTCCAAGCACTCTGGACTTTTTACATGGATATTTTACAGGTATTAAAAATAAAATATTTTACGGATTTGAGTATAGGATAATTATGTGCTATTTTTTCTAACACCTAAAATCCCTTTATAGTCTTCTCAAAGTGCAGGATGGCTTTATTTGAGCTATTTTATGTGCTTAATTGGTGCTAGCGGGACCTCTTTCCTGCAAGTAAGCTGCGGCTCGTTTTTAGCCTTGCAGAGAGGGTTCCCGGAGCAATTGAATTGCAAATAGGAATTTCTTACGGCCGAAACTCTTGCGGCCATTTTAGATCAAAGGCTTTCCTCCGGCGCGAGCGGCCGCAAGAGATAGCAAGGCACCGGCCGCAAGCCTGCCGGAGCCCCCGGCCGTAAGGAAATAGAATAGCTGAATAGCTTGCGGCCGGTCCTTGCGGCCCCGCAACGGCTGCGGCCGCTAATAGAATGAGGCCCATAGTATTTAAGGTTGAAAAAAGACTTTCAGTCCATCAAGTTCAACCTTTTAAGATCTTCTCTGATCTGCATTATGCGGATTAACTAGTAAATAATTAGTTGTATTAAAAAAAAAAAAATTCCCTCCTGATCCCAGACACCGGCGACCGGACTTCTCCCTGGATCAATACTGCATCTCTAATTATCCATGATAACCCTGAATTCCCTTTTTAATTAGAAATAAATCCAGTCCCCTTTTAAAGTTATCTATCGAATCCGCTGTCACCACCTCCTCTGGTAGAGAATTCCACAGATTAACCACCCTTACTGTGAAGAACCCTTTTCTTTCTTTAAGGTGGAATCTTTTTACTTCTAACCTCAAGGGATGTCCTCTTGTCAGTTGAAAACCTCTTGGCACAAAAACCTTTCTTGACAAATCTTTATACTGACCCTGGATGTATTTATATAAGGTAATCATATCTCCTCTTAGACGCCTTTTTTCTAGAGAAAATAAGTTTAATTTGGTTAGTCTTTCTTCATAACTTAGCGCCTCCATTCCCCTTATTAGTTCTGTTGCCCTCCTCTGTACCTTTTCCAGCTCTAAAATTTCCTTTTTATGAAGTGGTGCCCAAAATTGTACTCCATATTGTACTCCATATTCCAACTATTAGAGATTTGTATAGTGGCAGAATTATATTTGCTTCCCTGGCTTCTATACCCTTCTTAATACATGCTAATATTTTATTTGCCTTTGCAGCTGCTGCTTGGCTTTGAGCACTGTTACCTAGGTGGTTGTCCACAAGCACTCCCAAATCCCTTTCAATATCTGATACATTAAGATTATAAATTGCATGGCTATTTTTCCTTCCCAGATGCATAACTTTACATTTATTCATATTAAATCTCATCTGCCATTTGGATGCCCATTCCTCAATTTTATGTAAATCCCTTTGGAGGGAAAGCACATCACTATCTGATTTAATTACCTTGCACAACTTCGTGTCATCAGCGAAAATGGAGACACCACACTCCAATCCTACATCTAAGTCATTAATAAATATGTTAAAAAGGAGAGGACCTAATACTGAACCCTTTGGAACCCCACTTACCACATTAGTCCAATCGGAGTATGTTCCATTTACAACAACCCTTTGCTTCCTGTCTTTTAGCCAGCTCTCAATCCATGAGCAGATATTTACTGCATCTCCTTTATCTCTTAGTTTGCACAATAGTCTCCCATGGGGCACTGTATCAAAAGCCTTTTCAAAATCCAAAAAGACTACATCAACTGAGTTGCCTTGATCCAGGTTACTACTAACCTCCTCATAGAAACTAATTAGATTTTTTTTCACATGACCTATCCCTCAAAAATCCATGTTGACTCCTAGTAATAATCCCGTTCAAATAGACATATTATTGTATATTATCCCTTATTTACCCTTCTAAAAGCTTCCCCACTACAGAAGTGAGGATCACCGGTCTATAATTCCCCCGATTTGCTTTTGCTCCCTTTTTAAATATAGGTATCACGTCACCTTTTCTCCAGTCATCTGGTAGAGACCCTGTGTTGAGTGAATCTTGAAATATTAAATATAATTTTTTGGCTATTACAGAACCCAGTTCCCTTAGTACCCTTGGATGTATTCCATCAGGACCCGGGGCTTTATTAACATTTATTTTTTCCAACCTCTTTTGGATTACTTCCTGTGTTAACCAATTATTTGGCAAAGGTATTGTAGCCACATTATGCTGCCGTGTCCCAACCACTGGTACCTCCCTTGTGTATAACGAAGAAAATAACCTATTTAGCTCATCTGCCTTTTCCTGGTCACTAATTATCAGACGGCCTGTGTCACATTTTAATGTTCCTATAGCTTTCTTCCTGGCCTTCTTCCCATTAATATACTTAAAAAATATTTTAGTGATAGCCAGACTCTCTTTTGCAATTAATTTTTCATTTTCTATTTTAGCCAGTCTAATCACGCTTTTGCAAGCCTTGTTGATTTCCTTGTATTCCTGTAAAGCAGTCTCTGTCCCCTCTTGTTTGTATAATTTAAATGCCTGTTTTTTACTCCATATCTTGATCTTTAAATCATTGTTAAGCCACATTGGATGGGATTTACTCCTTTTACTTTTATTCTCACACGGTATATGCCGATGTGTATGTATATTTAGTAAGGATTTAAATGTTGTCCATTTATGTTCAGTATTTTTACCTGCCAGTTCTCTGTCCCAGTCTATACTTTGTATTGCTGCCCTTAGACCGTTAAATCTGCCCTTTTAAAATTAAGAGTTTTCGTTGGCCCCTTAAAATTTTGTTTTTTTAATTCAATCTCAAATGAGACTGTGTTGTGATCACTGTTTTCCAAAGGTTGCCCTATTCCAACATTTGACACTATATCAATATTATTTGTGATGAGTAAATCTAAGATTAATTTCTAGTAGGCTCTTGTACAACCTGGGCCAGATAATGATCCCTGAGTGTACTCAAGAACCTGCTCCCCTTAGATGAACTGCTGGTCTCATTTATCCAGTTTTCAGGAGGGGCTGAGCTGTGGGTGGACAGGGGACACCTCTGGGGTGGATGAGGCAGGGCTGAGGACCAGAGAGCGGCGAACTGCATCCATTGTCACCTGCTGTACTACGCTCTGGCTTGCCCCCATCCTGAGCAGCCCAGCAAGGTACGACTCAGTCATGAGATGGTTAACATAGAATATTGTACTCTTTCACACAATGAATATCACCTATAGTGAGGTAACTGTCCCTTTGAGTGCAACTCTAAGTAGCTATCAGTTGCTAGATGTGACCTTTGTTAGGTTCTTGATTTTTTCCTGGCTCCTAACGTTCTCTTGATTCCGGCTGCGGTCTCTGAATGCATACGCTGAAGTGGGCACACCCATACAAGGACTGGCTATTGGTTGATTAAAGTTGTTGTGCCCACTGAAGACAGTGATTTGTCAGCCTTATGGATTTAATGACACACGAAGAGGCATGAATGTACATGTGGTGGCATGTTGGTGTATGTGATATTCACCTGACATGGATGATGGTTCCTGATGGGCTACCAGGCCTGAAGCTCCAGCGGAAGGCACCTGGCTCAGTAGGTCCTTGAGGTCCCTCTCCCACTCATTGTAGTGACGTCACTTTGGGGCCACCACTTGTTGATGAAACTGAAGCCATCTCCTCACCAGAACCCTGACGTCATCAAACTTGCGCCCGGTTCCCTGCCCCTGAAAGGATAGCGTGCCACTCATGGATGGCACGCAGGAGTATCACCATCTCATGGAGGGGAGTAATTTGGGGCCCTGTGCCTGCCCCCAGCCTCTTCTCCTCCTGACTGTGGGTGGGGATTCTGCCCTCCCTCAACTGTCCCTGGGGCCTGTCCCTCATCCCTGCTACCACCCCTCACTGAGATCAGGCCCCTCCCCCACTGACTCTAATGTAGGTTTGCCTATCCATATGGGCATCTGCTCTACCACATCCCCCACTACCCTACTTCCCATCACCTCAACCTCCACCTCCATCTCCTCCACCATCTCCACCACCTCCTCCTGCTCGTCCACAACCTCCTCCACCTCTGCCTCCTCATCTGTCTCCTCCGCCTCCTCTCCTACACTCTCCACCACCTCCTCCGCCTCCTCTCCAACATTCCCCATGGCCACCCCTCTCCTCCTCTTCTCCTCCCCACCTCTCTTTTCCTCTCCACTCCCTCCATATTAATCCCGAAAATAAAATAAGGATAAGTGAAAAAAAGGATTTGGGTATATATTTTTTATGTAAAAAAAATGTATGTTTTTTGTGTAATTGCTAACTGTTGGGGTATAGGGTGAGGGGCATAGGTTGTGGGGGGGGGGGGGGGGGAGTGTTTGTGGTGACCTGGCTCTATGTGTATCTATGTGTGTTATTTATGAGTATTTTTATTAAGTGTAATCAGTATATATGTGTAATCAAAATTGAGGTATATATACTGTTTTTCTGCCTCTACTAGTGATGTACAGTATGCGGAAGTTTGGATAGGGGAAAAGGGCTTTTGATTAATATATTACTTGCGTAAACACAGTTAAAAGCGATTGGAATGGCTTGGAGAAAAAACTTGAAAGGGACAAGTAACCCTAATTTGTTAACATAGTTTAGCCAATTTAGCAGAGGATTTGTGCAGGACTGAAATTTAGAGGTATTGTAAATTGATAGGTTACTAATTTACATACAAGGTTGCACTGCGCAAAAGATTGTTTTTTTATTCTGTATACATAAACTACCTGTCTTTTTAATGCAGACCATCACCAAGATTTGTAATACGTATAAAGGCAAAGTAAGCAGAACTGTGGTGGCTACTCATGCAAAGCAGGACTCTGTCTACCAAAGTATTCAATTGGCAAGTGGGCAGTGCCGGATCTACCTTGTTGGAGCCCCTAAGCAGTGAAGTGGAGGAGGCCCTGCATTTTTTCCTTTTCTGTGAGTATATATCGCTCCCTTGCTATGTGAGCAAATCACAGACATTTCCCCATAACAGCCATATTAACTACATAGCTACTCATACAAACATCAAGCTATTACTTGTTTATTACATTCATTTGATAAACATATTATTTATATTTTTCTATGGGAGGGCAGCGAGCATATTACACAAACGCATATCATGATCACTTTTGTAAAACTAGTAATCATGAGAGTTAAAGGGCCACTGCACAATGAAAACAGAAATTGTTTGTAAAAAATGAGTCTAACCAAGTCCATAAGTAATCAAGAAAAAAGTCATATAGCTAGTTGATTTTTCTGCTGGGCCCTGGTGTAGTACATAATACATAGATACTGTAGAAGTTTTGCTTGTGCGAGAGCAGTGATTACATTTCTAGAGAGATATGGTTGCGTTTCCTGAAGCAAGTGTCATAAACCTATTTTTACTTTTGGCAATAGTAGATAAATATTATAAAACCAAAACTGAAGTCACTGGGCCTTTAACAATGCTTGTGTTTCTTTTTTTTTAATAAAACAAATCTATACAGCACAGGATTGTAAAGAAGGTATGAATGGCCACAGTGCACAGTAAGTATGGCATGAAAAACACATTTAGTGGCCATACAAGTGAGAGCATGAAAGAGCACTGAGTAAAATGCCATGGAACATAGAACCGAAATAATTCCACTCGCAAAACATATATTGACTAGCGACTTGCCCATCAAAAATGATGGGGCAATAAAATGTAAAGCCATGGGAATGCTGTTTGACACAGAATGTAAACCGTTTGGTAGTGTGAAGACCATCGGCGCTTATTGCGAGCCTCTCCTGTTGTGTACTTTTGGTGCTCTGAGCACCTTCATGAGTCATGATAAAGACAGATATATATTTCTATGTATATGTAGTTAAGTAATAATGAATGATTTATTAAATAAATTAATATATTTGAAAATTATAATTCATATATGCAGCGAGCAATAGCCTGAAGAGCTAACAATCTGTTTGTATTTTCCGTCTGCATAGAATATACATTGTGAGTGTTAGTGCCCTGCTTATAAAGTGTAATGAATGTTTGAACTGTGCATTCTAAATAGGCTGCGTGCGCGCCGGAAAGCCGTTATTTTTATATTTTTATTGTGTAAAGCAGCATTGTATAGTCATAATGTTATTAATGTGTTACGCGTCTCGTGAGCGTAGTGTGATGTGTAAAGTTTTGCGCGGTCTGTGGTCGTGTAGCCTCGTTTTCATTTTTTTTGGCAGCCATTTTTTCCTCGCTTTGAGTGGTGAAAATCGTCTAAATCGAGTTAAATTCGCGTTCCACCTCACTCCCAGACGTCCTGGATGTTGCCCATGCTGTCTGTGATGTTTTTGTAATTTTTGGGGGTGTATTTAGTGTGTTTTTATTGTTTTTTCATTTTTGTCGTTCGGCCGTTAATCTCGTAATTTTTTGCATCTGAGAATTCTCAGAGCCATGAAGTAGTTAGCTCAGTTAGCCTAAGAAGAAGAGGAACAAAAGGATGAGTAGTAACTAGAATGGTGGGGGGGGGGGGCACACATCCAAGTGGGCCTATGACACACTAAAATCTAAATGCATTAGTGGTGTTGTGTTAAGGTTTTGTGCTTCCCTAAGCCCTTTCCAACCTAGGTGCCCCCATGGCCTATTTACTTGCGTGCACCCACACTCCAGTTATTACTCCTCCTATCTCTTTGCTATTTCCCAAGTTTTACGTACAGTTATAGACAGAAAAGTCACTACAAATAGGCATTGCACTGCCTTAGCATTATTCTATGGCACTGCACCAGCATCTTCAGGCTGCTTGTTGCCCTCGGAAATTGTGCTGCCCTAGGTCTAGGCATTGTGGGGCTTGGCCTAAACACACCACTGGTTAATCATTAGATAAGTGGGGCTATTAAAGATGCTCCTGGGTTTAATATGTTTTATATTGTCCTATAGTTTCATTCTACAGTTTTCCTCAGAGTTGTAAATAACAGCTACAGGAGTTTGTACAGTCACTGTAGATGCCAGTTTATATAGACTGTTGTAAGCCATTTAACTAAAAAAATACCTCCACACCACCCAACATTTCAAATGTCCAAAGAGAGACATATATATTCTTCTATATATTCTGCACTATTATGTAGTCCCTCCAAAAAAGGTATATTTGTGTAAAATGCTCCTCACATGCTCCTCTGTAGATTGATTGTAACAATTAACAAAACATGTCTAGGAAAATGATAAAACATTCATTAATATGAAACAGAATTATTTGAAGTGATTCATAGTAAGAAGAGTAACACTTTGAGCTTTTTTCTCAGTCTTTTATTGGAATAATTAACTTTTATACTTCTTGTGAATAGACTTTCCTGATTTATCTACTGTATTTGATAACTGTTTTGTGATAACATGTCTATACTTATAATTGTAAAATTATGTAAAAGAAGCTTTATATTTGAATCAATCAAATAAAAAAAATAATCAAATCTACCTTTTTACTGCGATTGGACATACCAGTTGAAAATAACCTTATTTACAATTAGATGGATTAGATGGAACACTGAGCAAGGTAGATATAAGATACAAATTAACTTTGAAGAAGTCCTACAAAGGGTTAAACCCATTGAAAGATTATAACAGTGAGCTTCCTTGGTAATGCCAACATCATCATGTTTAAATGCCATTTCATCTGGAAGCACAGATGGAGCCAAAAGCTGTAGCTACCAGCTACCAACGGGATGGACTAAAAGATTATTCAAGGATTGCGGTAACTTTGCTTTGCAGAAAAGATTAGTTTCAATGTAATCTTAGAAGTGTTAATACCATTTCAAACAACAGTGTCTTTTAAAATATAATTTTACAAATCAGGGTTGGGTGATATCGGCAACATTTTGCATAAACAAAGACACACCTAGGTAATTAATGTTTTCAATTCCATTGCAATCATTATATGGATTTTGGATATGGTTATGAGGACATTTGTATTCATTTTGATTTCTGAATGCAGACAAATAATTTATTTTGATTTTTTTTTTTTAACTGCTCTACCCATTGGGCATACTACAGAACCCAGAAGAATAGAGGCTTTTGTGTGATTTGATGGCAGTTACACAGCCAACTTTGAGGCGTTTAGCTCATTCTAATGCTTGTGTATTAAACTAATTGCTGAATAGTAGGGTGTTTTTATTCTCATTTATCACTACAGAGAACATATAAGCTTTCCATATAATACAAAGACAGAGTGCAAAACAGACCACTCACTTTTTTTTCTTTTTCATGTTACTAATAAAAAAATAATAAACAAAGAAGCTCTGGTGTTACTGAACCAGTGAAGATACACTGATTATTGCTAAAGATGAGGCTTGCTTGATCGAAGCTCTAGATGCGCAGCGACATGTATTGGGGAAGACAGCAGCTCCTGCTAGAGATTATAAAGCCCAGTAGAGAGCCAAGCTGCCAAGGAAGCTGATGAAAGACAGTCTCATGCAGGAACATCAAATTCTCGACATACATCCTTACAGCTATAAGGAAATTAACTACCAAACAAGAGCATTCTGGAACTGTATTTTTCATACCCTCAGCTTTCTCTCAACTTTTTCAACCATGGATTGGGCAGGGAACCCTTTCATATATTGTGAAATACATTGTAGTTACCTAAGCTATTTGTTATGTGAAAAATGCTGTCATAAGATCTATTTTTACAACCTACACAATATATATATTCCTAAAAATAAAATGTATCTGGGTTTCTTAAAAAAGTCTGGTCAGTTTATTAGCAAATATAATTTCTTAATTAAACAGTAAACTTGAATACATGACCCAAGCATGATCCATTTAGGCTTTTGTGAAATAATTCACACCACGCCCGATTTGGGAGAAACATGGGCCACCATTTTAACATAAACATAAAAAAACGGTATATAATTTACATAATACCTTCCAGGGGAAGGAGCCCGGCCACGGACAGTGACCTCACACCTTGGTCCCTGCCCTTAGCCCCAATGCTTATATTAAGCACACCCTGTGAGGTAGGGCCACACCCACTTAGGCCAGTTGGTCGGGCAACTCACCTCCTGCCACAGAGCGAGGGACCCCTCCTGAGACTGCGATCCCCCCCCTGCTGTCAATTAAAGCTAAGGCCCGCACAACACTCTCCCTGAATTCCAGCATGAGTAACTCTAGCCTGATTTCGGTCAAATGCACTTTATTCTCTCCAAAGAACTCGTCGGCCCTGACCGGTGCAAACTCCTTGCATCGGATGGAGACGAAACGCAGCTTTCTAATGAAACTTGACAACTGTTGGTTGATCTTTTGACGCAATCTATCCAACCCGACAGGATCCCGAGCTTTCCGCCATGAGCGGCTCTTTATCATCTCGGACCATATCAGGAATACCCCCGGAAATTTCTTCAGCCAACTTTCCACGTCCCGCTTCATCACCTTCAACATCCTCCGCATTGGGACGTACCCAAGTCGTTACCGCTGGCATGTAATAATATTATGCTAGGCTGTCCATAACGCTGGACGTACATTTTGCGACTAAATCCCCTTTTCGGGATGCTTTGAAGAACGCCAGGGAAAAAGCCGTACGGAAAAGCAGAGATTCAAAGGGGTTCCTGCACGTTACCACCAAAACCTGCTCCATTCGCAGCAACAAAGAAAATGTAATCGGCCGCCTGGTATCTGGCCTGCTATCCCCGTTAAACATGCCGCGCACCACCTTGCGCACTATAAACTCTTTTGTAAGGTCCCTCTGCCCTGCCAGCTTAAACATGAAAGCCAGAGCCGTGACCTGTCTCCCAACTACGTCTTTTGTCTCGCCTTCCTAGGCACACCGCAGAAGAAACCAAAGAAGTATCCCTGCTGTTTTATCCTGTGATGTAGACCCACCGGCCATCTTAACTAGGTCGTTCCATTTTGCCCAGATCTCCGCGGGAATTGCCCCCCTTAGCACGTTCGCCTGGGGGGCCAGTACCCTGAACCGCTCTTCCTGAAACCGAGAAAGGGCGTCAGCAATGCCATTTTCCAACCCCGGCACGTGCCTCGTCTGAAACCATATGTTCAGGCGAATGCAGCACAACTCCAAGTGACGAAGTAATCGTACCACCGGTATGGAAGTTGCCGTGAGGTTATTCACCGCTTGCGCAACCTCCATTCTATCTGTGCGGAATAACACACGCCGATCACGAAACTCCGAACCCCATATGTGAACCGCCGCCACTATGGGAAATAGTTTTAAAAAATGTCAGGTTCTTTGTAAGACCTGCCAGCACCCATTCTGTCGGCCATGCCGCGGCGCACAATCTTCCTTGAAAATATGCGCAGCAACCAACTGACCCTGATCCGCCAGTAAAAAGTTCTAAATCGGCGCTGGTAGCGCTCCTTCTGTGAATAAGCGCCGTCCCATTGAACTCGGCCAGGAAAACCGACCATACCCATGCGTCATCCCGCATGGCCCGTGAGACTTTGATAAAATGATATGGTCTCATGATGCCTACTGTAGCGAGCGACATTCTCCTACAAAATATCCTCCTCATGCGGATAATCCTACAGGCGAAGTTCGACTTACCCATGATGGATTGCAACCGTCGCAGTGACACCCTACGCGCTCCTTCCAGCGCGCTGAGCTCCGTTCTCATGTCCGACACTTTTTCCCAGGGAAGACTGCATTCCATTGTCTTGGAATCAAACTGAATCCCCAGGAAAGTCAACCTCGTTGTGGGGCCCTCAGTTTTGTTATGGGCCAACGGTACCCCAACATCCAGACAGATTTTGGTGAACACTTCCAAGATGAAATGGCAAGTATCTTGCCCTGCTGGACCGACGAACAGAAAGTCATCCAGATAGTGCGTAATGCTCTCGTATCGTGCTTCCGTGCGTGCAACCCATTGTAAGAATTAGCTGAACGCCTCAAAGTAGGCACATGATATCGAGCACCCATAGGTAAGCATAGGTCGATGAAATAGCTGCCATCGACTAAACAACCTAGGAGCCGGTGGCTTGACGGATGAACCGGTAACAACCTGAACGCCGTTTCAATGTCCACTTTTGCCAAGAGCGCCCCAGCGCCGGCAAACTTAACCATCTCAGCGGCCCGGTCGAAAGATTCATAGGATACAGTCAACTGATCCTTTGTGATCCGACCCGCCCCTGGGGTGGGAGAGGTGCTGAATCAACCTAAATTTTCTTTACTCTTTTTTGGGAACGACGCCTAGAGGGGAAACAACCAGATCCTGAATCGGAGGGGAAACAAATGGCCCCGCCATCCTACCCAGCTGCACCTCATTTTGCACTTTCATTTCCGCTACTCCTGGGAATTCCCGGACCAACCGCAAGTTCGGTGTCTTGGATACCCGCAGCTCTGTTGCGCATGGGATCCGGAACCCCTCCTGGAAACTCGTTTCCAGGAGGCGAGCCGCGGCGCCATTGCCTACCATGCTACCGTAGCATTTTAGCCATGGCAGCATGTCGGGGAGGCTTATGGGCGTCTTTTCCTTTTGCAGGGTGCTCTGATCTGCTTCCTTCCTTGGGCCTGGCACATGTAGAGAGGGGGGCTCGCCGCCGCGGCGCCATTGCCTACCATGCTACCGTAGCATTTTAGCCATGGCAGCATGTCGGGGAGGCTTATGGGCGTCTTGTCCTTTTGCAGGGGGCTCTGATCTGCCTCCTTCCTTGGGCCTTGCACATGTAGAGAGGGGGGCTCGCCGCCGCAGGTGGAGCACGCATGCTTGAACCTACAATTAGGGGTCCATCTACATACCCCTTCATTGTAGGCAAAACAGGTCTTGAGACCTGTAGCCACGGCGGTGGTGGGCGGCATGACGTGCATAGGTGTTCAGCCAGTATGCCACCGCTTTGTCGCTCCATGCCATCACTGGCCTAGATGCCAGGTACTGGCGGAATTCCTTGTTGTACCGCCACCACGCCATGCTCCCGTATACTTTGTGGGCATTGCGAATCTCGTCTATGTAGAAAAACAAACCCGAACCTTGCTCGGGATGTCGCTCACATAGCACGCAGGCTATAATGGAAAAAGCCTGCAGCCATGTGTCGAAGGTCCTAGGCAGCCGCCTATATGACCTGCGACGGTCATCGCCATCACGAAGCCCCCTCTCGCCCGTGTCCATTTGTCTAGACATGGGAAGAAGAGAGAACAATTCAACGAATTCCCTCCTCCAGATTTCTTTTACATCCTGGGGAAGATGTGCCCCCAAGTTGTCCAATGAGCACAAGACAATTGGTCTCATGGCTGCATCAGTAACTGCTGCATTGGTACTGCCTGCTTGTGGGCCCGGGACACCCACTGCCTCAGAGGGCCCCGTCGCCGCCACTACCACGGCCGGCACGCCTCACCCCACTGCCTCGCTGGTGGATTGATCAGCCCATGCGCCTCTCGCTAAGCCCCCTATCCACGCACCCATTTCCTGCTCGCTTACTGCAATGTTGTGTGTGGCTAAGAGGGTCTTAAGAGACCCAAGGAAACCCCTTTTAGTGTGTAACAGTTCACATTTTTCTGCCTCTTCCACTCTTCCCACCATTGGGACCTCACCTGCTTCTGGAAGCCTCTGAGTGGACACTGCCAACGGGGTGTCCCTGCGTCTCTTCTGACGCCTTGGGAACTCTGACCGTCTTGCCCTCCGCGGGTTCTGTCCTCTCTCTGATCCCGTGCAGGCGCAACTGCAACGGCAAGATCTCCTACTCCTTGATCTTGATCTTCTTCTGGACCTGTGGATGCAAGAGGAACAGTCACTAGCTCTCCGTTAACTGCATGCCCCTGCCCATACCGTCGGCCAACCCTCCACTTGTCACTTGTCTTGGCAAACCCGCCCTGTGTCTTTTCCCCACCTCTCCCTCCCCTGTGTCTCCTTCCCCCCTCCCCTGTGTCTCGTCCCCTCTCTCTCCTGTGCCTCCTTTCCCCCTCTCTCTTCCCCTCTCCCTCCCCTGTGTCTCCTTTGCCCCATCTCCGGGCCCTGTGTCTCCTTTCCCCGCTCCCTCTCCTGTTCCTCCTTTTCCCCTGTGTGTCTTCTTTCCCCCTCTGCTTTACCCCCCTTGTGTCTCCTTTCCACCCTCTCCCTTTCCCCCTCTCCCTCCCCTTTGTCTCCTTTCTCCCTCTCCCTCCCCTGTGTCTCCTTTCCCCCATCTCCCTCCCCTGTGTCTCATTTCCCCCCTCTCTTGTTCCTCCTTCCCCACTCCCTTTCCCCCATGTGTCATTTCCTCCCTCCCTTTCCCCCCTGTCTCCTTTCCCCCTCTCCCTTTCCCATCTCATGTCTCCTTTCACCCTCTCCCTTTCCCCCCTCATATCTCCTTTCCCACTCTCCCTTTCCCCCCTTGTGTCCCCTTTCCCCCTTCTTACCTGGATGCAAAACAAAAGCATTTCTTAATTGGAGAAGATTAAAATTGACACCACACCCCTTCCCCCTCACAGGCCCAGAAGCACACATCGTCTCTCAGGAAATGCAACCATATCTCTCCAGAATGTTAACTATACACCCCCACACACACACCTTTCCCCAATATATCATGGATTTCCCCAGCGCCCAGCAAAGGCTTCAAAAAAAAAAATTATAATTAAAAACTAGCTGTATGACTTTTTTTCTTGATTACTGATGCTCTTAGTTAGACTCAATTTCTTCAAACAATTTCTGTTTTCATTGTGCAGTGGCCCTTTAACTCTTATAATTACTCAGTTTTTCTGTGTGATACAAGTGATCATGGTATGTGTTTGTGTAATATGTGCTCGCTGCTCTCCCATAGAAAAATATAAATAATATGGCCCAACATGAAATGCATTTAATAAGCAAGTAATAGCTCAGTATGTGTATGAGTAGCTATATATTTTAAATGTTTGTTATGGGGAAATGTCTATGATTTGCTCACACATCAAGAGAGCGATATACACGCACAGAAATGGGAAAAAACTGTGCGCCCGTACTCACAGGGGCTCCTCCACTTCACTGCCTAGGGGCTCCGGCACTGTGTTTGACCCTACTACTTCCACTGGTGAGCTGTTTTATTTATTTAAAATTCTATTTAGAAAGTTATAATAAATAACTTAGCATATATTATATGCATTGCTGATATGAAAATACCACTTAGTTTACATGTTTCATAGAGTGAAGCTCTCCTTTACAATACACATTTAGAAAATTGCCTAAATTAGGAAAATATCAACTAGTTATTTAACAAAGTTTAAAAAATACAATGAAGAATATACAATACAATGGCTCCATCTCAGCAACTAGTGAATATAACACAGACTTTTTATAATTCTCTGAGGTACTAGTTTACCATGATTGTTGTGGCCAGTATAGAATTGTCAGCTATATAGGAAGCATATGCTTAACCACAAAGTCATTTACAAGCAATGTATATGTGTTCCATCTGAAAAAATTAAAGAAAGTGAACTTTTCATGATCTGCTTTAATTGGTTGGTGGTCTCACTTGATCTGTTATTAAAGGGCTGGTGGGTCCTTTTTAACTATTTGCAAATTTGCATATAGACATAAACTGCTTATCATTGAAATATAGTGCCTGGGTGGTTAATTCTGAAAAGTGATGCTGTATACTGTAATAAGGGTTTCCTTAAACTACCTATTATTGAAGTACTAGCGACTTGCTCATCAAAAAATTACGGCAATAAAATTGTAAGGCAGGTAATGCTGTTTGCCACCCAATGTAAGGCTTTTGGTCCTCTGAGTACCTTCGGCGCTACTGGTGTAGTTTTGGTCTTGTGACCTCCTTTGGTGCTCAATACAAGCAATTTTATATATATATATATATATATATATATATATATATATATATATATATATATATATATATACAATACAATTTTGTATATATATGTTGTTTTTAATAATAAATTAATTAATTAAATAATACATTAATATACTTGACCTATTTGTAATTAATATATCCAGAAATCAATATCCTGAAGAGTTAACAGTTGCTTTTGATTTTCCTGCAGCATACAATATACATTTGGACTGTTGGGCCCTCATTCAATTGCGATTTGGCCAATTGAATAGGGGTCTAAATAAGCACATACCGTAGCATATTTTTTTTAAATAAGTTTTTAGTTAGTGAAAACCTTGCTTTTGGATAGATGTTTACTAACTAAAAACTTCTTTAAAAAAAATATGTTATGTGCTTATTTAGACCCCTATTCAATTGGCCAAATTGCAATTGAATGAGGGCCTTGGTGACCTGAGGTGTCAGCAATGTGCCAAGTGTGCAGTATAAGTAGGCTGCGAGAGGCCAAACAGTTTGTTTAGTTGTGTAAAGTAGCATTTTAGAATGGTAATGTTATTAGTTTCAAGTTAGTGTTGTAAAATAGCGGCGATTGTGTATGTGTGCTGGGGTTCGTGACAAGGACATCTTAGATAATTGTTAGAACAACCTGGGAAAATAAATATTCTGTGGCTGATGAAAAAGTCCTCTGATCTTCACATACACTATTGAGCCCTGAAGGGCCATTATTTTGAGGGTAAGGGGAGTCCCACCGTGGTCCCAAAAAGCAGGCTATGTTTTGCTGACTTGAGATAGGAATACACATGCCTAATAGTAGATAGTCAAGCTTGGCTTCACTTTTGGGACACCCTGGAAGTTGTCATAACTTCTGCATATTAAGGGAGTGCTAAGTCAGACATTTTGAATTCCTTTTTTCTGAGGACTTCATGAGAGGTGCACCCTGCAATTTACCTTAATAACACAATATCTTTTATGTTTTAACTGTAGTTTTATTTTACTTGGTATTTATTAAACTGTATTTTAATGAATATCCAATAGTGGTCTGCCTTTTAACATTCTGTACACCATTCACCATATTACTAAACCCTTTTTGCTATCTATTTCCTAAATCTAACTGGGTATATTTGCACTTTTTTTCTTTTTGGTCATAAATTTTTATTGCGACTCCATTTTGGATCATAATTTCTAACTTATATAATATTTGAAACCTAATTCTCCATCTTGAGATTAGTACAATATAACCACATTAATATCATCCTGGATTCTGAGATTTATATAAAAGTATTAACATTATTTAGAATTTTTCAGACTTTTTGCTTTCTTTGCCTTTTTCACATCCTTTTTTAGACTGGTATACAGACTGATTTTTCCAGTACACTGGCCATTGTTGAGTTTTCCAAATCTATTAGCATTATACAAGTTACACTTTCACAACATTATCTTCTAAGATTTTGAACAGTTCAACCTTGATCCAATCAACTGCTGTAGACATGTTATCAGAAAGGCTTCCTATGGCCCATCTTACTTCACTCTCCAAGATGTCTGGCCATTGAGGTTATCAGTGCTGTTAAGGTCTTTCCTATATAGATTTTCCCTGTTTTCTTTATTTGATCTACTTCTGTTAAATCTTTCTTTTTATAGTTTGGCATGAAAGATTACTTTGAGATCCACAATTTTCTTGAAGAGATCTGTTGACTTTCCTATTCTGTTATCTTCTCTCTGTTTACATCGCTCATTGTACAATGCAGGGCTGTCCAAACTCGGTCCTGGAGGGCTACACATGCCTGGATTTGATAATAACCCTGCTGTACACAGGTGAGTCAATCACTTCTTCAGTCATCCTGATTGACTCACCTGTGCACAGAAAGGATATGTTCAAATCCAGGCCTGGGTGCAGCCCTCCAGGACCGAGTTTGGACACCCCTGGTATAATGTCTCCTTTTCTTTTCTTGCTATCCTCTGGAACGTTGATCTAATTTGGACAAATCTTTTACATCTACATTACCTTTTCCTTTTCTTCTTTCCTGGGCTACGTTCAAAGCCTCATCAGACAGCCATTTTGCCTTCTTAGTTTTCTTTCAGGGATATTTTTATTGTTATTTTCTGGATAATGTCATAAACTTCTGTCCAAAGTTCTTGAGGCATTTTACCTTCCATGTCTTTGCCTGCATATTCACAAGGGATATTATTTACTTTGTATCTACTTGGTCTGATAGTTTTCCCTCCTTTCTTCAGTTTAATTCTGAACTTTGCAATAAGAAGCTCGTGGTCTGAGCCGCAGTCAGCTCCAGGTCTTGTTTTTGCGGATAGTATGGAGCTCCTCCACTTTTGGCTACACAATATATAGTCAATCTGATTTCTATATTGTCCATCTGGTGATGTCCATGTGTAGAGACATCCTGGAGGCTGTTGGAAGAAGGTGTTTATTATCACAAGAGAATTACCTTTACAGACATTTACCAATCTCTGACCTTCTTCATTTTTCCAGGTGTCTTTGGTTCCCTACTTTAGCATTTCAATCTCCTATTATGATAGTAACATCTTTTCTTGGTGTAATATCTATGATGTGTTGAAGATCTTCATAGAACTGGACAACTTCAGCCTCTTCAGCATCTGTGGTTGGAGCATAGACTTGGATCATTGTGATGTTAAATGTCTTGCTTTGAATTCAAATTCAAATAATTCTGTCATGTATTGGGTTGTAACTGAGCACTGCTATGGCCACTCTTTGATTGACTAGGATGGCTACTCCATTTCTTCTGTGGCATTCTTGACCACAGTAGAAGATCTGGTGGTTGTCTGATGTGAAATGTCCAATTCCAGTCCATTTAAGTTCACTAATTCCCAGGATGTCAATGCTTAACCTTGTCATCTCATTCTTGTCCACATCTAGTTTGCCTTGGTTCATAGTTCTAAAGTTGCAGGTTCCTGTGCTGAATTGGTCTTTGCAGCACAGACTTTCCTTTCCCCTTCAAACACTTCCGCAGCAGGGCGTCCTCCCGACTTTGGCCCAACCACATAATTAGATCTGGTGCTACTTATACCCACCCTCTGCTCTTCCTCCGTTGTGTGGCAGGCACCTTCTGATCTGAGGGGATCATCTTCCATTGCTATATCGTTATGTCTCTTGTTGTGCTTATCAATAAAGTTATCTTAGCAACATTACTGGTGTGGGTCGCATGTTCCTTCTCCAATGCACTGCGATTTGTCTGACCTCTCTGCCATGGCCTGCCCATCTTGGATGACACCACATGTTATAGCTCACAGCTTCATTGAAGTACAAAGGTTTGTATTGCTCAGTCATGTACGACTCTTCGTTACCTCATGGATCGCAACACACCATGCTGATCCACTTGGTATTCATGGAATAGATACTGGAGCAGGTTGCCAGTTCCTTCTCCAGTGGGCCGCAGCATATAGCTCCTGGTATTCCTAGGTGGTCTCCCATCCAAGTACTGATCAAGACCAACCCTGAATAGCTTCAGGGTGGTTTGGCCTCTTGGTTCCCTGTCTGGAATCAAACCCAGGTCGCAACGGTGAAAGCGCGGAATCCTAACCAATGGACCACCAGGGAATGCGTATTTTATATATATATATATATATATATATATATATATATATATATATATATATATATATCACATATATAGTTGTGAGTGTACGAGTTGTTGCTAACGCTTGTGGGCGAAGCAAGGGCTGCGGCTCGCTGGCCCTCGCGTAGTGAAGGCTGCGGGCGAGGGCCTCAGTTGCTGGCATGGAGCGCCGAACTGCCAGCAACTGCGACCCTCGCAAACTTTAGTTCGCAAAGCAAACAACACAACACACCAACTACGACCATCGCAAACTTTACCTCGCAACTCAAACAACATACGAGACACGTTAACACACATTACAACCTCGCAACACTCGGACGAAACTCGCAAACATTACAAAATTCTAAACACAATAAATACACACAGCACATACATAAAAAAGCTTACCTACAGCAAGAGGTAGCATCCAGGACCTCAAAAAAGCAACTTACACCTTCATTTCACTCAAAATAAAATTGTTTACACACTAAAAAATTCGCTAAGCGAGAGAAAAAATGGTCGCCGAACAAAACGAAAACGAGGCTACAAACGCTAACAACATATGAGACACGTTAGCACACATTACGACCTCGCAAAAATCGTCCGCAACCCGCAAACATAAATTTTTTTAAAACACAATAAATACACACAACACACACATAAAAAGCTTACCTACACCAAGAGGAACCATCCAGGACCTCAAAAAAGCAACTTACACCTTCATTTAACTCAAAATAAAAGAGTTTAGACACTAAAAAATTCTCTAAGCGAGAGAAAAAATGGCCGCCGAACAAAACGAAAACGAGGCTTCAGCACTGTAAACTCGCAAAACACCACAAGAAACTTGCAAAACACCACAAAACACCTACGGATATTCCGATACAGATGTATACCACACATTACTCGCCATTTTACGCCAATGCGGAAGTACACGACTACGCTAACGGTTTGGTCTCGCGCACGCACACTATTACACTGCACACATTCAGCACGCTTACACAGCAGCTCCACACCACTAATGCTGCAGCAACATCAAAACAGATTGCCAGCTCTTCAACACAATGCTTCAGAATAGGTAAAGTATATTCATTTATTAATGTATTACATATTTCATTATTACACACCAAACAGCATTAGCTACCTTACAATTTCATTGCCGTCATTTTTTGACGGGCAATTCGCTAGTATATATATATAACCCATATATAGTTGTGAGCATGCAAGCTGTTGCTAACGCTTGCAGGCTCGCATAGCGAGCCCGGGGCCCTCGAAGGCGCTCCTCATCAAGTTACACCTCGATTTAAGTACAAATTTAGGAGTTTCAACACCCCGAAAATTACCTAAGCGAGAGAAAAAATGGCCGGCGAACAAAACGAAAACAAGGCTACAGGACTCTAAACACGCAAAACACCACCAAACAGCTACGGATATTCCGCCACAGCCGCATACCACACATTGGCCGCCATTTTAGAACAATAACTTATACAATGCGGAAGTACACAGCTACGCTAACTGATTTGCCTCGCGCACGCACACTATTACACTGCACACGTTCAGCACGCTTACACAGCAGCTCCACAGCACTAATGCTGCAGGAACATCAAAACAGATTGCCAGCTCTTCAACACAATGCTTCCTCCATATATTACTTGAAAATAGGTAAAGTATATTATTTTATTAATGTATTATTTATTTTATTATTAAACACCAAACAGCATTAGCTCACTTACAATTTCATTGCCGTCATTTTTTGATGGGCAATTCGCTAGTATATATATATATACAGTGAGGGGGGAAAGTATTTGACAAACTGACAAAGAAATGATCAGTCTATAATTTTTATGGTAGGTGTATTTTAACAGTGTGAGACAGAATAACAAAATAAAACGCCAAGAAAAACGCATGTCAAAAAGTTATAAGTTGATTTGCAGGTCAACGAGGGAAATAAGTATTTGAACCCTTCGACTTAATACTTACCTTGTTGGCAGTCACATAGATCAGATATTTCTTGTAGTTGGCCACCAAGTTTGAACACAGGAGGGATTTTGTTAACGCATACCACTAAGGCGACTAGTGTAGCACTTAGGCGTTCATCTGTGCGAGCCTCGCAAAGCGAGGCTACCCATTAACGCGTAGTGAGGCGAGCCATTAAGGCACTAAAACTCGCAGCACAAAGGCGATGAGAGCCAAAGGCGCTCATTGCCTGCTCGCCTTGCCTTAGGCCAAAGGCGCTCATCGCTTGCGAGCCTCGCAAATCAAGCCGTTAACACGGAGCACTTAGACAATGAGCGTCGAAGGAGTTCATCGCTGCGTGCCTTGCAAAGCGAGGTGAGCTGTTAACATGTAGCACTTAGGCGACTAGCGTAGCACTTAGATGCTCATCACTGCAAGCCTCGCAAAGCGATGGCGAGCTGTTAACGCGTAGTGAGGCAAGCCGTTAAGGCACTAAAACTTGCAGCACAAAGGCACATTGCCTCGCTTTGCAGGCAATGAAACACGCGGGACTTAGCCACCAAATGCTGGATCGCCTTAGCCTGCAAGCAGATGACAAACGCGGGACTTAGAAAAAAAAAATTACGAGATAGCAAAAATAGGAGGTAAAAGGCCAAACCGCGAAAACCCAAATACAATAACACAATAAATACACAAAAAATACAACAAAAACATCACACGCAGCACGAGGGAACAGGCAGGATGTCTGGGAGTGAGGTGGAACGAGAATTTAAGGTGAGTTGGATGAGTTTCGCCACTCGAAAATCGCCTAAGTGAGAAAAAAACTGGCCACCAAAAAAAAAGAAAATGAGGCTACTTGACCCCGGACCGCCAAAACATGGCCAAATGCGTAGCCCTTTCACATAGGAACGTACGAACTACAAAATACACTATTACAAATGACGGAAAATGCTTGTGAGCCGCGTAACACATTAATAACATTACGAATCTACAATGGCGCTTTACATAACTAAACCAACGGCTTTCCCCTGGTGCACGCAGACTATTTCTAATGCACAGTTGGGACATTCATTACCCATTATCATCAGGGCACCAACACTCAAAATGTACGTTGTATGCTGCCGGAAAATACAAACAGATTGTTAGCTCTTCAGCCTATTGATTGCTGGATATATTAATTACAAATAGGTAAAGTATATTAATTTATTCAAGAAATAAATATTTCATTATTAGTTAACTAAATATAGATAAATATACAGTATATCTCTCTTTCTGATGAGTGACGAAGGTGCTCAGAGGAGCAAAAGTACACGAGAGGAGAGGCTCGCAATGAGCGCTGAAGGTCCTCAGAGTACAAAAAGGTTTACATTGTGTGTCAAACAGCATTCCCATGGCTTCAAATTGTATTGCCCCGTCATTTTTGACGGGCAAGTCGCTAGTATTTATATATGTATAAAAATATATATACATAAATATATGTGTATATATTTATAAATGATTGCTGTGGTGAACTACCTACTCATAATTTCCACAACACAGGCTGAGATCCCGCTCCATGCTGATGATAGCCAGTAAGCTTGAAACAGCTGTACATGGATAGGATTCTCAGCTTGAGTTTAATCCAACCTTGGCGTTGCATTAAAGCTGTGTAATACAGCATGCATACGTTTAAAGGAAGCCATGTTTGATAATGGCTATGGATTCAAGAGCGAGGCATTTGTGGGCACATTTGCATGTCCCTGCTCAGCTTCCCAGAATGCAGTGTAATAATTGATTTTCTTGGAATTCTGAGCTGAAAGCAGGTTTATTTTAACTTGTTTTAGACATTCAAATGTGAACACAGATGTACTATTTATTTACTATATATAAAACCTATCTATCTGTATACATAACTATCTATCTATATACAGTATATATATATATATATATATATATATATATATATATATATATATATATATATATATATATATATATATACATAGAGAGAGGTAGATAGATTGATACCACTGTTCTGTGGCATCCACTAGAAGTTATATGGTATCCTAGTTTAAGAATGTATGATCCTGATCCTAAATCTCTCTAATCACCAGTCCTGGATTTGCTGATTTGCAGCCTATGCCGCCAGCCTGGGAGTTACCAATCTGCAGGCTCCTGATCCTGTGATCTCCAGCCGTGTCTTGCTGGTCTACAACTCCTGATCCCCTGATCTCTAGTCTAAGCGTTGCTGTGATGACGGCTCCTGCCCATGTTTTACTCAGCTATACAGTGCTGATCCCTGGACTCTAGTCCTGGTTTTAGTATAGCCAGTACTGTATGCTCAGTTTGTCTTCCAGCTCAGCCAGCGCTGCACCTGCTCACCTGGGACAGGTAAGGAGTGAACACAAACAGGGCTTTATATGGACAACATACAAGTAATGAGTTATTACTTTGGGGGCACAGCCTGGTTCTGGACTTTATATGTATGTTCCTAAATAACTTATCATAGCCCTGCTGAGCTAATTATTAATGTCAGGGGCTGGTTTGTGCCCCCTGTAACATCTAGTGGCTGACCTGTACAGGAGGATAAGAGATCAGTCAGCACTGTACAGTCCTAGAGGACCTAATGATCCAAAACAACTTGTCCAAATTCAGGAGATATGGTACCTAGAATTATGAGCTCTTTTAAGGCAAATGTCTATTGGAAAGTTACAACTTTAAATTCAAATTCGTGCAAATATCCTCTGTGTATCCTACTGCAGCACCCACATAATACATATCCCAGCCTGTGCCTTGTAATGACACTTCAATGCATGGTGCTCCCCAGGACCCCCCAGATTGCTTACATCCTGGTCTTTGTCCTGTATTGTTCAAGAAATTCTTGTGTCAAAGCTAATTATTATCAAGTTTTTTAAACTGATGATCTATTTGTTATTCAAATTCTACTTGGCTTCTAGATTTCCTGCCATGTTTTATATTCTTTCCATAATGTTGCAAATGTGTTTTTATTACAGTATTTATTTTATATTTAACTGTATTATTTTATTTTCAATATATTTAACTGCATTTTATTAACTTGAAGTAACATGGAAATATATGTTTTAAAATCTAAAAGAGGGTATTTGTAAATGTGTAGGGGGCTGGTCCCTGTCTCCCAATAAGCAGTAATATAGATATACTTGTTTTCCAAAGAGACCTACATACTACTACAGTATGCTCTGTGCACTGCATGTTTTTTTCATGCAAACACCTTTTAAAACATATACTCTTTGAAATACATAAACAAATTATGTACCATGTCCATTTCAATTAATCAATAACTACAATTTTAGACTTTTTTAATATAATTGATTAAATATATGCATTTTATTATTTTATTTAAATGCAGTCCTCAACAGGATGTTAGCATTATATGATGTGTACTATGCTATGTTCTCACTATATATTACTAATCTACCTTTAAACATGATCTATATAGAGTTAAAATGTAAACAATTCTCATGCATTGTGGTCTCTTATTCAAGAGTAATTCATTGTGTTATTTTGGTTTAACTTTAAAGTGTGAGCAGGATTGCTTGTATGTGATTATATGAACATTATTACATCTTATGAGTTTACTGAAATAACCTCACATTATGACTGTGTTGTGATCTTGCATTAACCCTTTCACTGGAAGAAAAACTTTGCAATGTGTTTCTAGCCTCTCCACCAGTGAAAGGGTTAAGCCCCCATTGAATCAGAAGAGAACATAAAAGCTTTGCTGATTCACCTTCAGTCTAACAGCAATTAGGTCAGGATTACAAGCCCACATTCCCTCAGCCCCTGTATATGGTGACAGGTCAGAATGCCCCCTTTGCTTTCTTCTTATTCTTTGCTGTTGGAATAATGGATTTGTTCCAAACAGTCTAGTCCAAACATGAGTGTTCAGCACACTGGCAGATGGGCTCATGTGGTAATGCAATGACCTGTGCAGGAATCTGAAGCTTGTGATATGTATTGGGGGTCACAGTGTAATATTACCGCATAGGCCCCAACGTATGTAAACAGAATTATAACTGGTTGTTACTAAACATATTGATTGGAAGTGTTAGATTACTCAGCATAAATTATCTCTAAAGTACTCCTCTCTCTCACACACACACACACACTAAATGGCCATTGTAAGCACTTTTCATGTAAAACTTATTTTTTAGTTTACCGTTAATTAACATTAAAATAAATGTGCAAACGACAGTAAAAAAAGAAGACAAAAGCGAAAGTGCACGCCACTTCCTAGTGTAATTTATTTTAAAACAAATTCATAATGTATAAAAAGCACAAATAAACACGCGCATTTAGTAACCTCTACACAAAGAGTTATTTCAGCGTATAGGGTCAACATAAACCGGCACAGTTCATAAAAAATATATACAAAAATATACACAATAGCTAGCTGAAAAATATAAAATAAGAAATTGCTAATAAAATTAAACCATACGCTTTTCACCTGTCCTCCTCAGGCTTTCTCAATAGTAAAATAAATACTTCAATATTGCAAGTATAAAGGACTTGGGACTTTCCAGAGAGATTACGGGACCATTACAGGGGGCCTAATTTGGTGTCCGCTGGACTTTTTGGAATCCAGGATTTATTTGCTATTATTGATATATGGAACGTCTTAACTGACCACTTAGGTCTTTCTGGACTTTGAGATATCCCACTTCATAGATATTTTTGGGGATGTGATATTTACTAATTGTGTCTGTATATTCTATAACGGAGCGAAGCGAGGGCCTCAGTTGCTGTCGAGGTCACTGGGCACGGGCCTCAGTTGCTGGCATGGAGCGCCGAAGGCGCTCCATGTCAGCAACTGAGGCCCCTCGCGAAGCGAGGGCCTCAGTTGCTGGCGAGGTCACTGGGCAAGGGCCTCAGTTGCTGGCATGGAGCGCCGAAGGCGCTCCATGCCAGCAACTGAGGCCCCTCGCGAAGCGAGGGACTCAGTTGCTGGCGAGGTCACTGGGCAAGGGCCTCAAACCCTCGCAAAATTCACGTCGCTACTCAAAAAACACGACACACAAATTACGACACTCGCTAAATTTTACGAGGAACGCAAACAACGTACGAAACACGTTACCACACATTACGACCTCGCAAACATCGGACGCAACACGCCGACATACAAACATTTAAAACACAATACATACACACAGCACATACATAAAAAATACCTACACCAAGAGGGAGCACCCAGGACCTCAAAAATGCAACTTACACCTCGATTTTACTCGAAATAAAACAGTTTAGAGACTAAAAAAAAATCTAAGCGAGAGAAAAAATGGCCGCCGAACAAAACGAAAACGAGGCTACAGCACTCTAAACTCGCAAAACACCACAAAACACCTACGGATATTCCGATACAGACCTATACCACACATTACTCGCCATTTTACACCAATGCGGAAGTACACGACTACGCTAACGGTTTGGTCTCGCGCACGCACAGTATTACACTGCACACATTCAGCATGCTTATACAGCAGCTCCACACCACTAATGCTGCAGCAACATCAACACAGATTGCCAGCTCTTCATCACAATGCTTCAAAATAGGTAAACTATATTCATTTACTAATTTAGCTACCTTACAATTTCATTGCCGTCATTTTTTGACGGGCAATTCGCTAGTGGAATATATAAACCATGATAGTATTGATTAGGCGGTCTTGCTAAGGTTTGAAATCTTCCATTGTGTTTTTAAATTCTATTTTCTGGTTCAAACTTTGATTTGAGATTTTTTGCACATGTATATTTAATGTAAAACCTATCTTTTTAGTTAATCTTTTATTAACATTAAATGCTGCTAGACTGGCCCTGGTGGGTATGGTTTGAATGTGACGCCAAGATTGCTAAATATAATGCATTGTTTTCATGATGATTTCCCTTTTGTGTTGTAGTTTGTTGTGCATTTTCATTTCAGCACTTTCTTTAGTCAATTCTAGTGTAATGCATTATGAATGATTCACTGTCATTGCAAATGAGTTTATCATGTAATTGTTGAATTACAAGCTGGTTAAAAAGAAATTGACGGTTTAAAAGCTCAACTGTAATAGTGTGGTATGACAAATATGATAAAGAGAAGATAAAAAAAGGGAATATCTTATTAGAAAGACTTTGGAAATTCTGGGCTAAGGTAAATAAAAAACTGGAATTAGCAAAATTTCCAAGTCCCTTAACTACCATATCGACATTAGAAAGATTAAATCTCCCAAATATACAACCATGGAACAAGTGGGGCATTCAACAGATCTCTGATTTATATATAGATAATGGTTTACAATTATACAAGAAGAATTTAATATTCATTCTTATCTTTGGTTAGATTATTATAACTTACACTTTAAAATATCTAAGTCTAACTATAAATTATATATACAGAAGGAAAATTCCGCTTTTGAAAGGCTATACACTCAAAAAAAAAAAAAAAAAATTCTTAATATCTAATTGTTATCGGATTCTTAATGACAGTTATGAAGGGGATAAAACGAGTGATATGTATATATGAGAAAACGACATAGGCAAGACTTGGACGTATGAAATATGGTCCAAAGAATTTGAATTTACTAATAATTATATAAAACATTCTTCTATGAGAGAAGTATACTGTAAAATGCTTAATAGGTGGTATCTCTCTCCGTTCAATGTCTACATTTTCAACTATAAAAAACAATAATGTGTTGGAGAATGTGTGGGATAAAAGCAAATTTCATTCACCTATGGTGGGAATTCCCACAAATCCATAGTCTTTGGAAATTATGCTTTGAAAAATAAACTAGAATAACTAAAATTCATGTTATCCCATCCCCGGAGATTGCATTACTTCATATAATACCAAAAACAATAGCAATAGAAAAGAGAGCATTTATCTTACAAATAATTACTAATAGCAAGAAAATGGAAACAAATACAGGTCCCCACTTGGAATGAAATAAAATATACAATGAATAAGAACTATCAGAAACAGGACCAATGCCTATAAGAAGTTCCCCCCACGTCCATATGTTTTGTGTTGCATGTTAATCTTTTTTTTTTTTTCTTTTTTTTTTGTATTTGTTTAATTTAAGGCACATAAATACAATCTGCATTATAGACTTTTGATACTTATTTACATAATTAACCTAGATTAAAAACGCATTAACGTTTATGATGATTATGACTGTAATTATAATTATAATTCTATTTTTTATGAAGCAAACGCTATTTGCAGAAATATTATAATGTATAAGCCTGTGCTATTTTGAAAAGCCATATGTTGTAAATCGATGATATGTGTTCATAACATGAACATTGTTTGTTGTATTTTAAAAATGTGTAAATAACAAAATAAAAAAAATAAAAATAGCTTAACTGTAATACCGCATCTGGGAAAGAACACGCATAACAGATGGGATTTTTGCAGAATATTGCCTATTTTTCAGCACTGTATTAATGGGCATTTATGAAAATAGCCTTCAGTGCTATCAAAATTGTCTAAGATAGTAAAATGAGCAGCTTCGTGATATATTTTGTTCACCCACTTGAAAAGTCTTCATAAAGAACATTTGATACTTTATAGCACATCTGACGAGATTTAAAATAAAATATGAAAAATCTACAACAAGGTCCTATAACACAGGGCTCAGCCGCCTCTTTTATGATTTGAGTCAAATATAAGTGCAAGGGATAAAAACAATGCTATCATAGGAAATAATACACAAGACAAAATGTTATACAATTTTATTTTGTTAATCAAGAATGCAAGCTGACACTAATTTGAATTCACAGCCATATATCTCCTTAAGATAAGGCTTGACAGATCCCAGGAGCTATGGCTCCTAAACGTTAATTGCTGGCTACTATTTAGTTGTTATACATATACAGTAGACTCTCAGTTATCTGGCACCCATGGGGATCGGTAGATGCTGAATAAATGTAGTTTCTGGTTGCTTGAGAGTTACCAATAAGAGGCCCAGATTAGCTGCACATAGGATGCTCTGCTAAGTATATTTGTCAGTGAGAGCTGTTCTAGCTGCAGCAGCTTTCACTCCTCACTTACACAAAGGTACGTTCGGCTGGAGGGTGCAGCGGTGAGCCCGGGGAATGTGACACCAACACTGCCCTGGCTCAGTCACTCATGTCTGTCTGCTTTCAGGTAACATTGAACTGCAGAGATGTACAGTGGATGAAATCTAGGTGCCTGTAAGCATTTTGTAGCATGACAACCAGGCTCCCAGCATTTGTTGAGCCCTGTAAATTTACATTTTTTATATAAAGTATTCATTTTTTTTCTGGTTGCTTGAGAGTTCTGGTTGCTTAAGTTCTGGTTAACTTACTCTAGCTCCTCAAAAATGTTTGACTGGCTCCTCGGTTTCATGTACATTTGTCAACCCCTGCATTAGGAAAAAAAATCTGTGAAGTTAATGTGCAATCAGTGGTAGGTGTACTGACATAATTACCATTACATTTTTTGTAGTAATCTTAATTACCAATAACAATTTGTGCAATATGAATTCACAGCCAACATACTTTCTAAGTTTATACAATTGCTATAACAATTACCGGTATTATAATATAGGCTGCTCTGTTGCATTTAATATTTACACTGAATCCGATATTTAATGTAATATTAGCAAAAACTGTATCTTCATAATGGTGCATATCACTGATCTGAAAGCTTATGAACTTAGGAAATGTGTTATATGTGTGTTAGGGAATGCATCATTACCTCCCCTAGCCCAATATATCACATATGCTAAAACCACAGATGTATTTTCAAAAGATACATTACATTTTCTTTTATTGCTACTCCGCTATTAATCCTTTTGTATATTACAGCTTTCCCTCTAAATAGAACTAGTGGGTCTATACTCATATGCTAATTCTAAACTAAAAAAAAATCATACCATTCTTTGTCAGATTAAAAATAATGAATGTCAGGGATTTAAATTGATGGCCACAGAAATATGTGTCTATAATACACATGCAAACACACCAACATTGAAGGATATTGCTTTCCACTAGACTCGCCTCTCAGGTCTAACTAGTTTTACTATGCTATTAGCAAAAAGCAAAACCACCTTATATTCCACAGAGTGGATGGAATTTCACTTAAATGTTGTAACCTTAGCAAATTCATAACAAACACTTGTTACAAGATAAATGCAATATGAAGATACTTTGTACCAACCATTCAAGCAATTACTGTTAATTTCAAGTTTTAATATCAATAACATTAGAATTGTATATATAAAGTACTTAAATATGAAATGAATGCATTAGAGCATTATTAGTGTCCAAGTTCCGTCCTAGTGGGCCGCACACAGGCCTGGATTTGAGGATATCCCTGCTGCATCCAGGTGAGACTATCACTTCTTCAGTCAAGCTGACTCACCTGTGCACAGAAGGGAAATCCTCAAACCCAGGCCTGTGTGCTGCCCACCGGGACCAAACTTGGACACCCCTGCATTAAAGGAAAGTTGCAACACAAGTTACTTATATATGAAAAAGCTCACTTATAGAACGTTATTTTTACAAGACCTCCTATATATTAGATGTGAGCTACTGAAAAAGACATGAATTAAACATGACGTACATGAATGGGACTGTCACCGTTTAAAGTCAGTAGCATTTGGATTAGCTCTTAAATGTTTTACCCAACCAACTCACAGGGTTTAGTGTCGTGGACAAAAACTCATTTTGAAATGGTAGCTTCCATTCTCCACAACATGGAGGAGTAACTGGTCAATTAGATTAGTTCAAAACATAGGTGATCTTCTGTAGGAGTGAACCTTAATGTAAAAAAAAAACTTATTTTTTGGTAGAACTTGTAAACTACAGTGTAAAGACTAACAAGTGTGTGGAGGTTATAATATAGAATAAATGTATAACCTGTAGATTTTATAGAGCAGAGCTATGTTGCGGCACATAAGCGATCCATTAGCTACTGAGTGCACACAACACATATTATGGGTACTACAGTCCACCTACTAGGGGGAGATTATTCAGAGCTGAAATTGGTAGCTCATGTGAAGAGCCCTGTCTTGTTTATTTTAAACCACTGCATATATTATATTATAGTAGAATTACATATAACATATGAAGAACTTGACTTAATAGTGTTCAAAACCTCTAAAGAGAGAAATTCAGTAGCATAACACAACCCTCCGGCTCCTGGAAAACTAGTAATCCAAGATAGAAGTGCTCATGATAAGAATCTCTTACTGCTATAATCTTGGTACTGCAGAAATAAAAACGTAAGACCCTGAGGTTTATGAGGAGATTCTGGGGAGGGTTAAAAGATTTTCAGCTATAGATCTCAGAGCAAGAGTCAGAACATAAGGAGGGAGGATCCTTCAGATAGCTGGGGCCTTCATCATGTAGAGCTTTGTATGTCAGCAGGCCAAGCTTAAATGTATGTGATCTTTCACAGGGAGCCAGCGTAGGATACGGAGGACAGGTGTTATGTGGCAGGAACAAGGTTGTTTTATTAATATCCCCTTTTATTTGGCAGTCCTAGATAAAGGCAGTATAAGTAGACCATCATGGCGATATAAAGGCATGAGCCAAAGCAGGCAGATCTTCTTGATAAGTATTAGCTATAATTGTATTGATTGCTGTTAATCAATCTCTGGAGTCGGTGGATATTCATGTTATTTTTTGCAGTCTCTGAAAAATGACAAAAATGACTAACTTCAATGCAAGTTTACTGTAAGATTTTTTCCCAGTAAATCTATACTAGTTAAAATATACAATATTGAGAGGCTCTGTGTTGCATTTATGTATAAAGCATTTGTAGATATTAGGCTCACACTTGCTATATTGCTTAATAATGGAATATACTCCTCTAACACACAACTGTTAATAAATATTCTCTTTAGTTTTACCATTACAAAATACAATACACAAACTGCAAGATTGACTAAACTTCACCAAGCAGTGGCTGTTTCTCATCTATTGCAAATCTTGGTCTCCAGACACAAGTGGAGAGGTATCAAGTCATTTTAGGCTTGAATTACTATAATTAACCTGCTAGACTGCTATTTCTTGCCCTGATTATGTACATTTTATCCAGGCGTATAAATGCAGTAAGTTGTAATTGCTTTTATTGGATGACCATCCCAGGTTTTAGGAAACAATTGAAGCAAAATTATATTGGCAGATAACTGCCCTATCTAATCTTCCCATTAGTCCCTTATCTAATGAAAATGATTTTAAGAACTGGAATTACCAGATTTGTCAGGGATTAAACAGATTTACAGTATACTCAGCTCTTTTTTTTGATGAGCGACTTCCCGTCAAAAATGACGGGAGTAAAATTGTAAGCCTGTCAATGCTGTTTGCCACACAATGCAAGGATATGGGCCCTCTGAGCACCTTCGGCGCTCATTGCGAACCTATTCCCTTGTGTACTACCTTGGGTTAAGAGTTAGTGCCTTGGGTTAAGAGCTAGTGCCTTGGGTTAAGAGCTAGTGCCTTGGGTTAAGAGCTAGTGCCTTGGGTTAAGTGTTACTGGTTTGCATTACGTCTTACGTCCTTCAGCCTGGTTTTCGTCGTGTTTAAGTTTTATCGGCAGCCATACTCGCAGGCTCCCTGGCTTTCCCACTGTGCTGTGTGTGAAGCTAATTTAAGGCATATTTGTCTGTTTTTGCAGGTATTTTCATTTTGGTGGTTCAGAAGTTTAAAGTCATATTTCTGCGAGCCCCGCAGTCCATCTACGTGCTTCGGGTCCTAAGTCATATGGGCCTTAATTTTGCGGCCGTCGCCAAGTCATTGCAGCTTGTCCCGCATGCCTCAACTGCTTGCCTCGCTTTGCGAGGCTCGCAGTGCAATGAGCACCTTTGGCGCTCATTGCAGCCTGTCCCGCGTGCTGCAGCTGTCAATGGCGTGCCTTGCTTCGCGAGGCTCGCAAGGCATGGCCAAGGCCCGTATATACACAACTATTATATGTGATTATTTTACTGTTGGCATCTCTTTGGTGTAGATGTTGGGGAGGGATGTACAGATCATTGGTTTTCCCTTGATCTTTAGGACTGAAGCTCCGCCTAGCTTTTTCAATACAACACATTCAACTAGTCTGTGCCAGTAAAGCTGTGCAGTAAATAGGCAGGTGGGTGTTGTACCACTGTCTGAAAAAGATGAGAGGAGCTCCAGCCTAATAATGGTGGGAAAAACATTTCATCTTTTTTCATCTAAAATATTAACTTGCTTATCAATTACAATTAAAAAGCTTTTTATTCAGATCTTTCTTTCTTAAAGTGACAGTGAAGGTTCCAAATATGGTTTACAACTATTAAAACAAAGTAATAACAGGGATATTATCCTTTGAACTATGTTATAAAATGCTTATTCTTACAGTAAACAAACATTGACATTTGCAATATTAACTGTCGATCACCCTTTTTCGGGTTCCCTGGTGGCCCAGTGGTTAGGATGCAGGTGCTTTCACCACAGCATCCTGGGTTTGAGTTCAGACAGGGAACTAAGAGGTCACACTGGTCACTACTAGAATGGGACACCACCACCTGGGAATACCAGAAGCTGTATGCTGTGGCCCACTGAAGAAGGAACTGGCAACCCACTCCAGTATTTCTACCATGAAAACCAAGTGGATCAGCATGGTGCGTTGTCCATAAAGTCACGACTGAGCGACACCATTTACATTTTTACAGCCTTTTTCATCTACCCACAAACCAAGATATAATATTTTCTTATTGAGAGATTATTGCCTTAACTGATTAGCCCCTGTGGTGTGGGGTTTATTGTCTTGAGTGCAACCATCTGGTTTGCTCCAACCTCAAGATAACTGTCCCAATGTCTTGGGCTAATCGGTAATTACTGACAATAAACTCTCATTAACAAGTGATTATAATTTCTCTTTGAAGGCGGATCTGAAAGGCTGCTCTGACAGCTCAAAACTGTGATCTGTAGGAAACTGCAAGTATATGTTATTACTTAATTTTTTTTAATGATACCATGTTTTGGAACCTCCACTGTATTAATTTAAATAGTAACAATCTGTATAAATACCTTTTCAATTTAATGTGATTAAAAAAAAAAATCTAGGAGGAAGCGTACTTTTAAGATTGGATGGTTTCCCCCCACACAGTGGTGCGGCCTGCGGTTGTCTATTTACTGCACAGCATTCCTGACCTTTGTGAAAAACAGTGGTCCTTTATCTTTTGGAAAATGGCAGAGTAGCAGAGCCAGCTGGACCTTATCTGCCTTCAACATCTCTGATTTTATAAGGTATTTACACAAACACATCTCTGGCCCAACAGCAGCAGATCTGCATCATATATTTGCTTACACCAACACAACAGGTGCAACACTTCCCATCCTCCATTCTCTGAGAAATCCATACCTGGTGTTTGATGTTATGTAGACATTGG